>RJWJ010008034.1:12922-55274 GCA_004363605.1 Indri indri | reverse complement strand
CTTGTTTGGAAGGTCCTGGCCAATCTACCACTTCTCTCTGCTACTTCTCTGTACTCTTAGGCATGTGGGAATCATTCTGCTGCTTTTGCCCATGCTGAGTAATGATGAACTCTTACAGCTGATGGAGATCTATTTCTCATCTGGTGATTCCCTACATTCTTCTACCTAAGAAAAGGCCCACAGGCTCTTCTACTCTCGAGATCTCACACAATTTCCTGGAAGTTCTGGGGACAGTCACAGTGCAGGGTGCATTTCTCAGGGACCAATCAGTGTCTAGGTTCAGATGGATAATAATCTAATTTTCTTTTCCCCCAGCCCAGGGGAATCTTGGGTGTGTTTACAGAATGGGATATTCCCCGAAGGTTTGAGTTTCTCGATGCTCTGGTTTTTGAAACTCAGAAGCAAAGAATAATCTAGCTGGCTGAAGGAGGAGGGTAGCGATAAGAAAGGGTCAAGAGATAACAGAGAATGGAATGGAAACCAGTGTAAGTTATATAAAATATCCCACTACTATTCCTTCCTTTCATTAACCATATCTAGTCAGTCATACGTCCTGTACATATGAACACTACTATTGCTCTTAGAGTCATTCTGTCCATGACAGGGCAGGTTCAGTACTTCATGTTTTCTGTAGAATAAACTCCAAACTTCTCAGAACAGCAACCAAATTTCTTCAGAACTGGGTTCCAAGTTAGAACACTTGTTTTAGCCTTTCTTACATCCTACCCACATGACACTCTGCACTCTCCCATTTCTAGAAAATGTCATTTGTACCTTTATATCTTTGCACATGCTAACCTCTCTACCTAGAATTCTCTGTGCTGCCTTTTGAAAGATTATTGAAAGGCTCACTCACTATTTATTATGCAAGGCCAGGTGCTACCTCATGTAAGATGCCTTCCTGGGTTTCCTCAGGAAGAAAAAAACTACTGGCTTTTTAAGGTTTCTAATCCTTTTCTTTTGGTCCTGCCTTGATTAAAATTATTTGTTTAAATGTTCAACATCTCAGTAGATTTTAAACACCTTGAAGGAAATAATTGTGTATTATTCTAACATTTAACAAAGATTTCTAATTCTTTTCTGTTAATTTTATACTGTGTGTCCTTTTAGACGCTCTAACAAAGGCCAAAGTAGCAGGGCCAGGTGCCATGTTCCCAGTTAAATGCAGGGACTATTGGTAAGAAGGAGGGAAGGTAGGTCCTGAGGGACAGCCAGTAGTCTCTGCTAGACAGACTGAATGGGAACATTTTGTTTTTAAGTCAGGCAGCAGATAACTAAAATGTCTACAAACTTATAGAAAGGAGAGCTTTCTTTTGGCGTACCAGAGAAGTGTATTGTTTTTCACTCTAATAATAAGTGGACCATCTCCTTTTCAAGACAAGGTACATAATAAAAATTTCTGAGGAAAATGTTTTGAGAAAGCAGCTCAGGAAATGTAATATGCTCATCTTTTTTGTGCTAGAATAGTTTTGTCATACATTTAACTGAACGGCGATATTCAATATGGTGTCCCAGTAAATATAGTTTAGAGGAAATTGGTGAGGAAAACTTACTGTAATATTAAGTTGAGCGTTCTGCATCAAAGTGTTACCAACTTGCTCTTTCAGCTCTGCTCTGGTAGATTTGATGTCAGAGAGCTCGCGTCCCTGCTTTTCATACTGGCATTACACTAAGGAGGACTAAGTCTTCAGCTTCCTTTGCTAATTAGCCATGCCGTCCATGGGCAAGCCCAGCTTAGAGGAATTTAGAGCTGTAGGGACCCATTGTGTGTCCACAGCAGGAAGGTGTAGGCCAGCAAGTCTCCAAGTGTTTTCTCTGAAGATTCCACAGGAGGTGAGAAGCTCCCTTACAGATATATCTTTTTAATCAGTGGTGACCTCGTTATGTCATCCCACGTTTTTAAAAAGGAATCTGAAGTACAACAGCTATTTCTTAAATTTGAATGTATACTTTTTCTTCTTTCTGCAACCTCCAATTTTGCTATCAGTCATGGTTGCTAATATCCCTGCTGTCCTCAGCATAGCTGCCAACTCTGTCAGTTACTGAAATATTGTTTATGCAGGAGCAATTTGTTTTCTAGAGAGATGAAAAGCAGATTGCAAAAGCAGACTATTGCCAACTTGTTGCAATGTATATGTTCCAGTTCAGAACACTTCAATATAATTTTGAATTATTATTTACTATTTTATGTTGATTGGTAAAGTGCTTCGGAAATAATTGATTCATGAAAAAAATCAATCTATGCTTGAAATAATTGGCAATGTTTCTTTATTTGTGTTTGTAAGATAATTATATGTTCTTCGAAATGCTGGACATATGGAGGATGAATTGTGACAATGCTTCAGTGTGGCATTTTTGTCATGTAATACATATGTACTACGTGTAATTTTTGTCCAGAAGCATATTTTTACTGTATTTTCTCATCTTATTTTAAATAGTTTATAATTTGTTTCAAAACAACTTTTTACATTTATTGCTATATTTTAAAAAAGATGTGAAAATGCAGGGAAGGCTAAATAGCTTTTGTTTTATTCAGTGGTCTCTCTCATTTCTTAGAAAAAACAACAAACATTTCTACTTAGAACATGGGTTTTATAGGGAAGAAAATGATACTTAAAAGTGGACTTTCTGTGTTTCATTTTTTCTTTTTTCATCTCATAACATACAATTTTCTTTCTAGTCTCTCCTTCTTTCATTTTCTCCCTTCCCTTAATTTTTAAAAAAATTTCTGATTTTTTTTCTTTTTAACCTCTTCCTCTGTGTTCCCTCCTCCCCTCCTCTTTCTCTCTCTCTCTCTCCTCTTGTAGAATTTGGGGAAGTGCTAAACTATTTTCTTTTTCAGCATTGATTCTCCTAGAAAATGATCACCTTGCTCTCTGACTACTATTCTATACTTAGGAAATCTAAAATTTTTATGAGTTTTAACTCAGGTAGTATAACTAGAAAGTCAGACTTTCTAGGTCTTTTTCTTTCTCTTTCTCTATTAACTCTCCTCTTTCTATTATACATTTTATAAACAGATTAACATCAAACATCACTATAAATTTCCTTGAGAGAGAAGAAAAACAATAGCCAGAGCCTTCTATTTCATAACAGCAGTTATTATTTCTGCTTCCAGGCAGAGTGACCATTGTTCAGTCTGACCTCTATTAACTTGTTGAATAATTCTATTGAAAAGTTGTGTTTTTTATTTCTTGACTCAAAATGCAATTAACCTACATGCTGTTTGAGAATAAACTTCCATTTTTCATTGAGCTTATACCAAATGGTAAAGTGTATAATCTTTCTTTCTCTCTCTGGATAGAATAAGAAAGACAGACTTTTTTTAAAAAAAGGAAAACTATTTTAAAAATAGTAAAAATAAAATAACTGCCTGAATAAGAGACATAACTCAAACATTTCAGAAAGTAGTTTACAATCTTAGTTTTTGCCATAAGTTTTCTCAAAATTGAAATCATCATAGTAATCACAAAGAATGATGTTATATTTGAGTCTACGGTGTAATTCTTACTCATTGTTTAATATAACTACAGAATTTTATGTATACTGAGAAATTTATATACTAAATAAAATCAGTGTCTCGTAATGTTCATTCACTATTTCACTCTTTATTAGTTATATTTGACATGTAAAACATCTTGTGTTAGCAAGCAATACCTTCAGCCATGGCATACAGATCACTTTATTATTTATAATTTGGTATCTGGATTTCTTCAGAAGTCAAGTAAATCATTAAATAGCTATTACAGGGAGCAAATTCTTTTCATCACTATCTCTTATATTACATTATTTTACTTGTTTTTCTGATCATGAATTATTTTATTTCAAACGGACATTTTGGGCATTTATAGAATCAATAACATCTAATGCTAGAAAGCGCTAACAAAATTACCATTTTATATTTTCATATCAAATAGTGTACAGTACTTTCTAATCATATAATGTGTCTACTCTGAAATAAAGCTTGGGATGGATGACTGCTGTAAAAAAAAAAAAATAATGAGCATGAGAGTAGTGACCATGCTATTTTTTCAAAGTGAGACTTACTTAGACTAGAAAACTGATTCTATGCACATATGCATATCCCAGTTACTGGCTGGCTAATAATTTTAGGTACATGGACATCCCAGATAGTGGCAGCCACATGGGGCAATAAATATCTTGGTCAAATAACTGAATAAATTCTCTTAAGCAAGGGAGAGAAGGAAATGAGGGTGTGGGGAACCTGAGGGTTTCTGGATCCTTAAGTGTGGCCTTTGGATTGAATCCAGATTTTACGAAGTTTGGATTTGGTCAAGGGGCTGCACTTGGGGATCTGGAAGGCTACATGTGGCCTTGAGACCGTAGGTTCCCCACCCCATCAGTTTTACCCTGACTGCCTCACCCTCTCTGGGACACTCTACTGAACAACTCACAATTGCCTGGATACTCTAGGCTTTCCCTGGCCTCTGAGCCTTCCGGGTGTCTCTTTCTATCTCAGACGCTGTCACTGACTTTTGCCTTATACTTCCAGGCTCGGCTGTAAGTATCAGCACTTCTGGGAAGACTTCCCTTATCCTAAACCTACAAAACATCTGGGCTAGGAGGTCTTACACCTTTCCAAATACCCTGTGCTTAATGTTACCGTATCATCCGTTTTCCTGCCTGTCTCGCCAGTAGATGACGGACTAACTAAACGTATATCATGGTTATGGACAAAAATGGCTTTGAGATTCCAATACGATTGGCTTCTTCCAGCAGCTACTTTGGGAATTCTCTATTCCTCCTAGTCTCAGAGACATTCTGGTAGGTAGGGGCTGTGTTTCACTTTATTATTCTTCTTTGGTATTGAGATGGGTTATCAATGGTTTCTGGATTTACTCTTTCAGTCATGATGAAAGGAAAATATAGAGATTATTTTTCTATGGATATAAATTCTATATTATACACAGTGATGGCTATAGTCTAAAGAAAACAAATTATTCTCTTTGTAACGAAGGAATGAGTGAATAAATGGACTAATATTAATAAATGCTTCAGGGATCTATGAAATGATACATTGATTTGAATATCCACATCCTATTAGAAACCTCTTCAGTTCTGACTTGAATATATAAAGGTTACATTGTTAGTACCCATGATATTTTAAATGTTCATTCATTCATTTAATTTTATTCCTTTATCACAATTATTAGCTGCTTATTATGTGCTAAGTACTGGCAGTGTGACTAAAACATGAGCTGTGCTCTCAGAGAGCGCATAGCTATAGAAGGGAGAAGCTTTCTCATCTCCCTTCAGAGAACTGAAATGTAATTAAAATAGATCTGATGATAGTGGTTCTGAGAAGTGTTTTGCATTTTTTTCTACAGAGGACCTAATTTGGAGATATTTGTTGAATAAATAAAAAATGAAAACTTAAAATTTTTCAATTTGAAAACAAAATTAAGGTTAACCAACCACCAATAAACAATAGAGTATATTCACTATTATAGTATGATGGCAAAAGCTGTGTCTCATTGTCCTATTGATCAATAAAAATATGCTCTGAAATAGAAGAACTTCTGCAGAAAAGAAAAAATTTAAATTCCTTTTTCATTTGATTATTTGTTAATAGCTTCATATTTCACATGGTACCAGAGGATATTACAATAGTGACATTCAATAAATCTGAGGCAGCAATAGAAATAATTAATAATTTATTTGTAGAAATCATGATAAAATACTAGTAAAACACAATCTGAATATGGTAGTAATAGAAAATAAAATAGCATGGTGTGGAAACGGTGACAAATGAATAAAGAATGATATGTGCCTTGTATTTTCAATTTTTGTTTTTAAATGTTTAAATTGCTTTAAAATGGTTAGTTGCATTTAGTTTAAGAAATACGTATTTATAAAATTTTATTTTCTTAGTTAACAAGTTTAGATTTTCATTCACCAAATTCCAGAGTAAGAATGCTTTGCTTTCTGACTCATTCTGCTCACTTTCCAAACACTGAATGAATTAGAATTTAGAAAGTAACCTTAAAGTCTGGCCCTCACCCATGTCAGTTTGTGGTATTTTCTTTTCACTCGATCTGTGAAGAGAAGAAACAAGTATGAATTCATTCTCATCACCGCATGTGTGATCCTGATTGATGTTTGGAAATCTTGGACCCAGCTTAATTCTCTTGTCACTGGGCAAGGTATTTAGGTCTTAATGTTTTTGATTCTCTGCTTCTTGTAAGCTATTAACCTCTTTTATTAGACTACAGGAAGGATGGGAGGAGGAGGGAGGGTGGTGGGAACACAAAGGGCCATGGGGTGGGAATAGGTTTGAACTGGGGTTATGGACATGATTCTGGGCTTCAAGTGTTTTCTCAGTCCCTGTTCAACAAGCACTCAAGAAGGACATTGTGCTTCTTTGGCAAAAAGTGCAGATTGATGTCTTCCTGTGAATGCTGTGCTTTGTAACAGGCCCTCATGGTCAGTTAAAGGTATCTGAGTCTCTAAAGAGACTGTTTGATTTGAAGCCAGCAGAGGCATGGGAGTTGATGGCAGTCACCACTTTGTACAGGCTTGGAAGAAACTTGGTTCCCAGGATTCCGGAGACTGAGTTAGTTCAAGGGAGTTTCTTGCAAAAGATTTCCTGAGCAAATTCAAATGGTCTCTGTCAAAGGAATTGGACCCTGTGGATCTGTTAACAGAAAACTGCACAGTTGCATAGTGATTTGGTAGATTGACATATAAAGAAAAAAAGAAAAGAATTACAGGCACTTCTAAGAACAAGATTATTATACAATCCCTTTGTTTCTGCTGTAGTCTCAGCTGATATCAGGTTTCCTATTATCTCCAATACTAAGAAGCCTCCTGAGAGGCTATGTGGAATAATCTGTACTGCAAGTATTTTCTCTTCTTTAAAAGGCGATTTCATAAAGAAATATGTGGAGGGATATACTGTACTCAAACTTTTATCACTACTTACCTTGTTCATGAGGTGGTAGAGAGAATACAAAGGAGTCACAGTGGTGACGGTGACAAGATCTTAAGCTTTTTTAAATTTATTCATATATTATTTGAATACCAAAAACTCTAATTAAAAATAAAGTAAATATAATAACAGGTTTATTTTCTTTCAAGAAGATAATTAAGTTTGTTATTGGGATTATACAACCTCAACCTGAAAAACAGTGGGATACAGAAATGCATGGATTTAAAATTACAATTTAAAAGAAACCAATACTAACAGTCATCCTTTCAGTGAAGGGAACAGAACCATCTCCAGAGTGCTTGCCTTCCAGAGAGTTCTCAGTGCTCCCTAGTCTTGTCTTTTGGGTTGTTACTGTATTTCTGAGAACAGGGAAAGGGATAGGTATACTTGCTTCCATTTAAGGAGGAGGGAAATTTCAAAATGGAAAGTTGCCCACTGAAAATAATTGAATAAATGGAATATTCATATGATGCATTAGGAAAGATGAATATGTTTTGGAAAGATGTCCACGGTATGCTGTTAAATTAAAAAAACTAATGAATTAAAAATGCCACATACACCTACAAACACATACAGAAACACTTGTGATAAAAGGAATTATATCTGATATTGGATAAATAATTTTCACTTTATTGTGAAATTTAACATACAGAAAAGTATACACATGTACATATATACACACGTATGCATATATACATACATACACACAGATACATATATATTTAGGCTATAAAATGACTTGTGTACTCACCCAGGTTACCAGTACTTTCAAAGCTCCCCACTGTGTCCCTCTCCAAATGCATCTGCTTTCATCCTGTCCCTTCTTTTCCAGGTAGCCACTCTCTGTCTTTTGCCTGATTCATTCTCTTACTTTAAAAGATGATTTACTTTGTATGTACTTTTCTCTAAATAATATATTACTTGGTCTGGAAAACAGTAATAAGCACAAAAGTGTTACCTTTAGATGAAGACTGCCAGAAGATAAAGTGAACAGTCTCTGATTCATTGGCTTTAGGCATCTTTATAGTTTCCAAGAGCTCTTTCTTGGAGAAGTCAGCCCACAAGGTTCTGATTACGACTTGGGAAAATGAGGCACTCACACCAATCAGGGTATCTAGCAGGACTGGTATTGAATACCCGATAGAAAACTAGTCAGAGGGAGTAGACTGCTTTCTGTTTTCTTTTAAGGTCACCAGGTCCTGCTTGGCAGATCTCAGGTTTATCCAAAGACAGAACAGTTTTGTGGAGATGAAATGAGGGAAGTTAGCTGCTTCAGGATACAGGGCATTTAGAGGAGAGTGGGAGCTTCATCAGCACATACTCAAGGGATAGAAGGCAAATGCATGAGAGTCTGTGCCAGCCTTATCCAGGCACCTGTCCTCAGGTAAATAGAACCATTTGATTAGGACCCTCAGACACCTGTCTCTTGGGTGACACTTATCCAGCCTGCACTGGCTGCCATATAGGCCTGTGCATGGCTGATGCTCTGGGATTTTTCTTCTCTATCTTAAGAATTTCTTTGGTCTTTTTGCCTGTCATGTGGGCTAGGTCTCTTGTTTTCTGATGCTCAAGTCTTTTTGTTTGCTTGTTTACTCTTTCTTATTTTGTTGGTATATATCCTCTAGTAGCTTTTTGAGAAAGCATGGGATGAATATATATTTTTAAGAAGACATTTCAGGTCTGAAAATGTATTTTACCTCCATACTTGATTGATAATTTGGCTGGGCATAGTGTTCTATTTTGGAAATCATTATCCTTTTGAATTTTGAGGCATTTCTTCACTTTCATCATGCCTTTAGAGTTGCTATTGCGAAGTCCAAAGCCATTCCGATTCCTCATACTGTCCCTATTATTCCTCAATGCCAGAAACATGTTGAATTTTCTCTTTGTCCCCATTGTTCTGAAAAAACAAGTTATGCCTTAGTATGGACATCTTTTGATCTGTGGTGCTGGGTACTCCACTGTGCCGTTTCAATCTGGCAATTCAGTTTGAATGATTTTATTGGTCATTTCTTTCTACTTTCTTTGTTCTTTTTTGAAAAGTATATTTGGATTCAGCATCTCAGAAGCTGTTCTTCTGAATTCTCTTATCTTTTTATAGCTATTCTCCATGTCTTGGTCTTCTTTTCTACTTTATGGAAAACTTTGCTCTTCTTGGCCTATTAATACTTATATTGGGTTTTTCATTTCCACTCTCATGCCTTTTAATTTTCATGAGTACTTTTTTGTACTGTATGCTTCTTTTTATAGTGTCCCATTTGTGTTGCAGTGTCTTCTTTCATTTCTTTGAAAATGCTAATGAAAATAATAATTTAAGATTGTCTTCTCCTGTCAAGATTTTCTTTTGTTTCCTTAAAGTCATTCTTTATGTAAGTTTGTTTTATTTCTGCCTTTCAGGTTAGAGCTTTTCCTCAGTTGTCTGGTAATCCTTGACTATCTGCTAATGATTAAGATAACTCCCTCTCCCCTCCACCATGTGTGGGGCTTGTTGACTTTACGCTTTATTGTAGGATGACTTTGTGGGCTGTTTGTGGGGGCAGTCTCTTGTGACAATATCTCTAGGTTTTTCCTCTTGTGCTGGTCAAATTATCTAGAAAAGAGTCATCCAATCTCTTGTTTAGAGGATAAAAATCTTGTTGCTGGGATTCTGGAGATGAAGTTACAGTTTTGCTTTCACAATTAGGAATGAATATAGACATATAATTTGAAATTATAGATAGGAGATAGGTACTTATGCTCTCAACTGTGCATAGCATCCCTCTAACTAGAGAGCCTCAGAGATTAAATCCAAAAACTTCTGCGGAGATGGGGGAAAGTGGAGATACCCAGCAGTTGGCCATTTGGGTAGCTTCCAGCTTGGGGCTACTGTGAAAGTGGTACTCTGAACCTTCTAGTACATGTATTTTGGTGAATAAATTGTATTCATTTCTGTTGGGTATATATTTAGGAGTAGAAATGATTGGTAATAAGATAGGCATGTTTTCAGTGTTAGTAGATGTTGCCAAAGAGGTTTCTGAAGTGGTTGCACCAATTTACATTTTCGTGTAGATGATCTTTAGATGGTTAGAAAATGTTACAGATTTCCTGTTAATTGGTATCCTTTACAATAAACTGGAAAATGTGAAAAAGAAAAGTATTAATATTTAACTATAGGTTTTACCTGATGAAAAACGCCAGCTTGGTTGGTTCTTGGTTAAGTGATTTCTATGACTAATTTACTTTTCTTAACTTATATTATTATTAATGATTTCTCTGTCCAAATTATTTTTTCATTCTACTCATTTTAGAAAACATGATTACTAGAAAAGGCACAGTATCATCTTGCAACTCTCCCTTGCTGTGGATTTCTAAGATCAAAACTGCTCAAATCCTAGTCTGTAGATTTTGTAATGTGGTTATTACAGGTTTATGATGTTTTAAAGAGCAACATCCCTTCTCTATTAGCTAATTTGTAAATTTCTGTGACAGAGAGAATAAAGAAACTTCCAAAGAGCCATGAAATTTTATTTTTCAAAGGGAAGCATGATTAAGACAAAATTTGAGGTATATCTAATTCACCTTGGAAGCCCAAGGAAATTCAGATAAGTACAAGAAAGTTTACAAAATTTGACTTGTAACACATACCAATTAAATTTAAAGTAAGATAAGATGAATCATTTGAATTTTTTGTTTTTTTTTAAATAAAGGCATTCCTAAATTGAGAGCCGGTTTTGCTGTTGGGATATACGAGAAGGGCAGGCAGGGTAAGGCAACTCAGAGCAATGAGCTCGAAATACTCATTAAAAAACTCTTCCTTTTCCCCGATAAATGGATATTTCTTTGAAATGTTCTGAAAATGTCCACCTATAAAATACCAATTAGTGTAGTTAATTACATGTAATCAGTAACAACCCAGTGTGCAGGGTAGGCAGGTTAAGTATTGAAGAGACTGGGTTTGCTGTGTACACTTTTATCTTTCTTGCACTTTCACAAACACAGCATTTTATTCCTAACGCACTGTGATCTGTAAGTCACAGGGCTTGGTGTGGCAGGCTACTAATTCATAGACTTTGGTTTGTCTGTTTTAAAATCTCTTAATTCTTTTTTGTGAAATGTTTCAAACATTACAGAAGTACAAAGAATAGTGTAAGGAATCTGACACACCCATTGCCCAGCCTTAGCAATGATCATAATCGGCCAATCTTATTTATATGGATGCTCACTCCGCTCCTCCTTCACTCGGATTATGATGAAGCAAAGCCCAGGCACCATAATTATTTCATTTTGAAATGTTTCACTATATGTCTAAAAAATAAGGTCTTTTCTTCAAAAATGTAATTGTAGTGTCATTATCACATCTAACACAAATTTTCTTTGTGTTTAATACTTTTCTGTTTCATTGATCAGAAAAATTTGAACACAAGACCTGAATCAAATAATTATGTGTTTTTTTCTCAAAGTGCCCATTATATTTCATCATAATGAGCATGAAACATTTTATGTTCAAACCTATTCAAGTTCATGTCAGGTTTTTTGATTCATAACTACTTCCTCTATCTTATTTAATACATCAGTATTTTTCTCATGTCAACATTTTTCCATTAGGCTGTGCCTGATACCTGAATGGCTCCTTTTCTATTACCACAGAAATGTCTTAATTGGAGCATGCCATTCTTTAGCTACAAATAATTAGAAAAGAATGCAAACACAGCATGTTGTTCAGCATTCAGATTCCTCCTGGCATAATGCCAGTAGTTCTTTGACGAGGGTAGCTAGAGTGGTTTCTCTGTGTTCTGGGCCCAGAGATGTTCCAGTGACACCATCAGAGGCATGTTAGTGTCATGAATCATAGTACAGGGCCCTTTAGTGCTTTGAAAAATGAGGGTAAGGTATAGGTCCACGTCTCTCTCTGCTAAAAGTCAATGACCAGTAGTTAAGGAGTAATCAATTAAAATAAGTATAACTGTACTCATAGTATATAGGCATATTCGTGTTCTACAGGAAAGGAATCATCTCCAGTGACATCCTTGCTTTACATAAAACCTGTAGAAGCTTTTTTTAAATTTCTGCATACTATGGGGGTACAAATGTTTATGTTACATTGCCCTTTCCCCCCCTCCCAGTCAGAGCTTCAAGCATATCCATCCCCCAGATGGTGCGCATCACACTCATTATGTTTGTATATACCCATCCCCTCCTCCCCCCTCCCATCTGCCAGACGCCCAATCAATGTTATTCCTATATGTGCACTTAGGTGTTGATCAGTGAAACCAATTTGCTGGTGAGTACATGTGCTTATTTTCCCATTCTTGGGATACTTCGCTTAGTAGAATGGGTTCCAGCTCTATCCAGGAAAATACAGGAGGTGCTATATCACCATTGTTTCTTATAGCTGAATAGTACTCCATGGTATGCATATACCACATTTTATTAATCCACTCATGTATTGATGGGCACTTGGGTTGTATAAAATCTGTAGAAGCTTTTAAGCACATCAGAAACAGATGGGTGGCCGGGCGCGGTGGCTCATGCCTGTAATCCTAGCACTCTGGGAGGCCGAGGAGGGCGGATCGTCCTGAGCTCAGGAGTTTGAGACCAGCCTGAGCAAGAGCGAGACCCCGTCTCTACCAAAAATAGAAAGAAATTAATTGGACAGCTAAAAATACATATAGAAAAAATTAGCCGGGCATGGTGGCGCATGCCTGTAGTCCCAGCTACTCGGGAGGCTGAGACAGTAGGATTGCTCGAGCCCGGGAGTTTGAGGTTGCTGTGAGCTAGGATGACGCCATGGCACTCGCCCCAGGCAAGAGAGTGAGACTCTGTCTCAAAAAAAAAAAAAAAAAAAAAAAGAAACAGATGGGTAAAGCTTGTAATGAATACAAAATAGTAATTTAGGTATTTTTAGGAAAAAGAAGGTACAGAGTTATATTAAAGCCTTTGATTCTCCCCTAAGCCAAGAAGGGACTATTGTTCTCTTCCTATAGGCTATAACTCAAGACATTATATAGTATTATGGAGCTGTGCCATGCCAAGTTTGAAGATTACAGAAATTTTCAAATTACACTGTATATTATGGTGACATGGATGCTTTAGAGGGGATGCTGGACTGTGCCTATAAATTCCTTAGCCCTCCATTGTCCAATGGGCAAAGATTGCTTTTTCCCACCTCATTTCATTTATGCATTGCCAGTTGTCTCAGTCAGGAGAAGTGAGGTTATGCTGCAATAACAAAACCCTAATATCTTGGAGGCTTATTTCTCACACAAACTTGTTGAGGGCCAAAACATTTCTCTTGGGACTGCTTTCCTCCCCGTGTTGACAGGTTATTTTCCAATTTATTTCTTTGAACATTGCTAATACTCTGCACTTGATGTTCACTATTTTGGTAAGGAGACCAAAACAAATTATACCATTTTTTCCCTTTCTGTTTTTATTATTTTATCTTATAGTACCTCCATATCAATATAGACTTCCATGAACACATTGGCAGTAGAAGAGAGCATGGAGCATGGTTTACCGATTTCTAAATGCATCTACGTGGAATTAGCATGTATCCCTTGCAAGCTCATTTCATTAGCCAAAGCAGACCACCTAGCCATTCCCAAGATCAAGGAGGCAAGGGAACGCAAAATTTCCGTATACCCACAATGAGATCCGAATTGGAAGTCCTGATGAACCTCGTTGATATCTATTACAATAGTTTTATTCTGACTTATTTCTTTGAATATTGCTAAAACTCTACATTTTAGAGAAGAGTTTTGGTGAGGAAACAAAACAAAGACATGGTTTTTTTGTCTTTCTTTTTCTTTCCCTTTTTTTTTACTGCTTAACTAGAAACAGCTTTTCCCCCTAAACATTATGTATTGCCAAAGATATTTTGATGATTTTAGATCAATGTTTTTCAAGGTTTAATGTGCATGCAAATCACTCAGGACCTTGTTAAAGTGCCCAGTCTGGTTCAGTAGGTATGAGACAGGGCCTAGATTCTGCATTTTTAAAGAGCTCCCAGGTAATGCTGACCCTGCTGGCCTGCACAGCACACTTTGAATAGCAAGCCTTTGGTCTATCATTCTGTTTAGAGAGTGAGAGCCATTATGATTTTAGTTTGATTCAAACAAAAATTTAGGCCATTCTTTTTTTCCTTCCCTACGTCTGAATTAAGGGCAGTGTCTCAGGGTGGTAGTTGTCAAATATGTAGGAAGACTGTCAATGCATCTCAAAGCATGCATCTGAAAGATAATTGGCTTTGTGTTCATTCATATTAAAGCAGGACTGCTAGGAAGAAAGGAAACCTAATTGAATACTCAAAGCATCCCACTAAAAAGCCAGCTTCTAATTATGGTGGGGTTCACGCAGCAGGGACACTGAGGGAAGAGGAGATACTGAAAACATCTTTATACTTTTGCTCTTAAGAGCCCTTCCTGAGATCAAATGCAATTTGTGCTAAGGAGGCAGCGACTGACAAGGTTTACCCCCAGCAAACATCTCAGAGACAGGCAGTGAGAGCATTTGTCATCATGTTTTAATTTTGTCTAATTATTAATAGAACACTTATTTTTTTCTCTGATCCTTTACTAATTAAGATTCTTGCATGTTTTAAGCATTTCACTTAGCACTCGGGATTCTAGATGAGTTGCCATTTGGCTGCAAGATGCAGATTGGCTTCAGGGGGTCATATTAGAATCTGTGCAGATGTGCACTTGGGTAAAAATAAGGCTGGACTGGGTAAGAACACTCACAGGCACTTCTCATTTTACCCAGAGGCTGTGTTTTTTCCTTTGCTCATTTTTAATACTAGCCCATGATGGTGGAATGGGTGTATTGCTGTAAATTAATAGCCATATCTCATACTTCTTATTCTGCAGGTATAATTCAAAGAACTGTCACAAGGACTAGCAAAGCTATATATCCTTTATAGCAACCGTCATAAAAAAAATCTCAATTACTTTAAATTACCACAAAATGACTTTAAAATCAACCTCAGACCTGCTGCCCTTGATTTTCTTGCAATTAGTTCAAAGGGCAGGAGATAGAGCAGTAAGTTTGGGGTATATTATATAGTAGTTACATTTTTCATGATCAGGGAACTTTTAGTTTACAGCTTCTTTCCATTGAACTAATTTATTGAATGAGACAATAATTCTAAGTTCATTTTCTTATTATGCTGACACTCAATTTCTGGGACTTGAGCATATTTCACTTCCTTTTTATCATTAAAATATTTAAAACTTTAATTTAAAATCATAGCAAATGCTTGGTTTTCATGTAATAAACTGAAACTCATTGGTATTAGCCCCAGGGATCCAGCAATGCCTGAATCCTGCCTTGGGAAGCCACTCCTTTTCAGGGGGCCCTGATACAGACAGACACACAATGGGCAGTGACAAAGGCAAGGAGAAAGTCCCTCTCAGGTCCTCATGTTCAATTTCCCAGTGCAGGATTCTTTGTTAAACCAGGCTGTCACAGGGGGCTTAGGCTAGAGGTTTGAGGACATTTCTTCTAATTCATCAAGGCTAAATCTTAATTTTGCCATCTACAAATTGGCATTGGAGGAGCAACCAAAGAGATCACAGCATGCAACAATGTGTAAGTAAATGGAGTGAGTGATGTGTCAAGAACTGCCCGTTGGGAAAGGCTCCGGCACACTTAGTCCCCACAGGGAGGGGAGTGGGTGGTTCCCGTGGGCTTAGGCACCTTGGTAAGATGAGTTACTCCCTGAGTGATGCTCCTTATTGATGGAAACGGTGCATTGAAGGGACTTGCTCACAGATCCTGGGGAAAATAGGGAAATAGCCTTAAATCCTAGAGTTCTCTAAGTTTGGGAATCTAGGGGGCAGAGAGAAGGATTTAGGACCCTGAAAAATTTAATGGATGAAATGGTTTTGAACCTGAGTCATAGACCCAGCGGTAGTTGGAGGTCTGGGATATGCTATATGGATGCCTCTTGCTGTCCGTGGAGGGAATGCTGAGGTGCTAACTATGCCTTAGGTGTTTAATAGGAGTTTGAAGTCATCTGGTTGGAATAGCTGAAGGGAAAGAACAAAGATGTGGGCAGCTGAAGTAACCCAAGAAATGTAGGATGGGTGAAGCCAGGAATACTGGCAGCTGCATAGCTATAAACTCAGGGCTCCCAGTCAAAATCTCTTCATCTCTTTTTATCGTTTGCTAATTGCAAATAAAGACATATCAAGTTCTAGTCAGTGCAAATCCAGAAACTGTGCTCATGGATCTATCAATTCTTCCTTTGATCAATCCATTTATCCATCCATTTAATCTATCAGGAGAAAAAAGGAGGGAAGTGATTGTATCTGTTCCTCTTCCTCTGACTAGAATCTCTGTTCTAGTGCCTTTTTCCACTCTTCCCATAAAGAGCAGTTTCATATTAGCACTTACTTTAGCCATTACAAATATATTTTTAAAACATATTTTAACAGGAGGCAGTCTGGATGGTATAATGAAAAGAGAACTCAACTCCAAATCACTTGATTTTTCTCCTATATTTAGGATATTGGGAATATTATTCATGGATGCAATTTTTAAGAATTATTCTCACTTGTTGTAGACTGAATGTTTGTGTCCCCCTCCAAAAATTCATTGAAGTCCTAACCCCCAATATGATAACAGTTGGAAATAGGGCCTTTATGGAAATAATTAAGGTTAAATGAGGTCATAGGGTAGGGCCTCGATCTGATAGGATTAGTGTACTTAAGAAAAGAGACATCAAAGAGCTCTCTTTTTCTTCAAGTGTGCATAAAAATGAGGTCATGTGAGCACACAGGGAGATAGTGGCCACCTACAAGCCAAGAGGAGAGGCCCCAGAATGACACGTACCTTGCTAGCACATTGATCTTGGATTTACCAGCCTCCAGAACTGAGGGAAATAAATTTGTGTTGTTTAAACCGTTCAATCTATGATAATATGTTATGGCAGACTGAGCTGACTAATACATCACTCTTATTTTCCACTCATATGAGATGCATGTGAAAATGGTCTATAAGTTTAAAGATTTTTTTCTTAACGGAGCAACTTTCAAGAACTTCAAAAGGTATTTCTCCTTACATCAGATTAGAAATATCTAATCTAACGCAAGTTATTCCCAGAACAACTTTCTTTTCATCATTTTTTAGATGAGTTCTTGGTCATTCTGTCCATCACCATATTTTGATATCTCAAATCTGCTAAACACTCCTGCTGAGAGTATTGCTAACACTGGCATTACTCAGAGTTGAGTTTCTCAGAAAAATTTTTCATTTCATTGTCTCTTCTCTCTGATGTATAGTCAGCCTCTTCTTGGCAGCTGAATGCTTCTCTTTGGCCTATATTCTGTACCTTTGACGCCTTCCCTCATTCCTTCAGCTACCATACTGTTTTTCTTTTCCACTTGCCTGTGTACAATGTCTCCATTTCCTCACTTAACACTCGTCCAGTTACCGATTTAGTCTGGTTTCTAGTCCCATCCTCCACTGAAACAGCTCTTTCTAAACTCACTAGTGATTTTCGTATTGCTAAACCAAAGAGGATATTTTTTGGTCTTTCATATATAACTTTTGACGCATTGTCGTCTTCTTGAGCCACTCTCATCTTGCTTTCCATGATACAAACCTTTCCTATTTGCACCCACACTTCTCTGTGTGTGCTGCTTCTCTGCAGACTCCTTCTTTAACACTTTCTTTCTGAATGGTAAAGCTTCTCTAAGCTTGTTCCAGGATCTGCTCATCTTCTCATGCTGTAGTCTCTTTCTAAGCAATATTATTTATGCTTCAAGCTTTTATTTTATTGTTTATTTTTAATTATGAGTACATAATAGTTGTGTATCATTATGGGGTACATGTGATTTAATATAAGCATACCATGTGAATTAATTAAATCAGGGTAATTGGGGTACGCATCGCCTCAGCATTTATCTTTTCTTTACGTTAGGAACATTCTAATTTCACTTATTTAGTTATTTTAAAGATACCCTAACTTGGCCGGGCACGGTGGCTCACGCCTGTAATCCTAGCACTCTGGGAGGCCAAGGCGGGTGGATCGTTTGAGCTCAGGAGTTCGAGATCAGCCTGAGCAAGAGTGAGACCCTGTCTCTACTAAAAATAGAAAGAAATTTGCTGGACAACTAAAAATATATAGAAAAAAATTAGCCAGGCATGGTGGCACATGCCTGTAGTCCCAGCTACTCGGGAGGCTGAGACAGAAGGACTGTTTGAGACCAGGAGTTTGAGGTTGCTGTGAGCTAGCCTGATGCCACAGCACTCTAGCCTGGGCAACAAAGTAAGACTCTGTCTCAAAAAAAAAAAAAAAAAAGATACCCTAACTTATTTTTGACTACAGTCACTTTGTTGTGCTATCTGGATGTGAGGGCCATCTGGCTGTGACATCTGTCGCCCCATTGATCGCCAGGGTTGATTTGGCTGATCTGGCTGGCTAGGCGGGTATTCCCTTCCTCTCTCACTGTTCCATGTGCATCCTTCCCAAAGCTGTGCGCTTGGTCGAGGAGGACGACCTTCCTCGATAGAGGAGTACCATTTTTTGGTCAAGGGTATACGAGTAGCTGCTCTCCCCTGTTAGAACCTCCAAATGGGCACTCAAATATTGTTCATTCTATCTAACTATCTACCCATATTGTTGTATCCATTAATCATCTCACTTTATGCCTCCTTCCCTTCTACCCTTCCCAGAGTCTAGTAACTATAATTCTACTATCTGTCTCCATGAGATCAATTGTTTTTAATATTTAGCTCTCACATATGAGCAAGAGCATGTGAGTTTATCTTTCTGTGCTTGGCTTATTTCACTTACGTGATGTTCTCCAGTTCCATCAATGTTGTTGTAAATGGCAGGATTTTATTCTTTGTGGCTATATAGTATTCCATTGTGTATAGGTACCACAATTTCTTTATCCATTCATCTATTGACAGACACTTTGGTTGACTCCATATTTTGGCTTTTGTGAATAGTGCTGCACTAAACATAAGAGTGCAGATATCTTTCTGATGTACTGAATTCCCCTCCTTTGGATATATACCCAGCAGTAGGATTGCTGGGTTATATGGCAGTTCTATTTTCAGTTTTTTGAGGAACCTCTATGCCATTTTCCACAGTGTTGCACTAATTTACATTCCTGCCATCAGCGTACAAGGGTTCCCTTTTCTCCAGATCTTTGTCAGCATTTGTTATTGCCTGTCTTTTTGATAAAAGCCATTTTAACTAGGATGTGATAATACCCATTGTAGCTTTTATTTTTCATTTCTCTGATGACTAATGATGAGTATTTTGTCATATACTTGTTGCCAATCATATGTTTCTTTTAAGAATATCTATTCAGATCCTTTGCCCATTTTTTAATCAGATTATTTGATTTTTTTCCTATGAATTGTTGGAGTTCCTTATCTAGTTATTAATTCCTTGTCAGATGGGTAGTTTGCAAATATTTTCTTCCATTCTGTGTGTTGTTTCTTCACTTTGTTGATTATTTCCTTTGTTGTGTGCAGAAGACATTTAGCTTGATATCCCATTTGTCCAATTTTGCTTTGGTTGCCTGTGCTTTGGGAGTTATTACTCAAGAAGTCCTTACCTAGACCAATGTCCTAAAGTGTTTACCCAATATTTTATTTTAGTAGTTTCGTAGTTTCACATCTTATGTTTAAATCTTTATTTTGATTTTTTTTGTATATGGCAAGTGATAATGGTGGAGTTTCATTCTTGTGCATATGGATATCCAGTTTTCCCAGCACCTTTGAAAAGACTGCCCTTTCCCCACTGTATGTACTTGGCACCTTTGTTGAAGATAAGTTCATTATAGATGTATGGGTTTATTTCTGGATTCTCCATTCTATTACATTGGTCTATGTATCTCTTTTTTAAATGCCAGTATCATACTGTTTTGGCTGCTACAGCTCTGTAGCATAACTTGAAGTCTCGTAATGTGATTCCTCCAGTTTTATTCTTTTTCTTCAGGATGGCTTTGGGTATTCTGAATGTTTTGTGGTTCCATGCAAGTTTTAGGATTTTTTTGTGTGTGTTTCTGTGAAGAATGTCATTGGTATTTTGATGGGGATTGCATTGAATCTGTAGGTTGCTTTCTGTAGTATGAACATTTTAACAATATTGAGTCTTCCAATCCATGAGTATGGAATATCTTTCCATTTTTTGTGTGTTCTCTTCAATTTCTTTCATCAATGTTTTATAGTTTTCATTATAGGGATCTTTCACTTCTTTGGTGAAGTTTATTCCTAGGTATTTTATTTGTAGCTATTGGAAGACGGATTACTTTCTTGGTTTCTTTTTTAGATTGTTTTCTGTTGGCATACAGAAATGCTACTGATTTTTGTATATTGATTTTGTATCCTGCAATTTTAATGAATTTGTTTAGCAGTTCTAATAGGTTTTTTTTTTTTTTGTGGAGTCTTTAGGTTTCTCTAGATATGATCATATTTTATGCAAACAAGGATAATTTGACTTCTTTCTTTCCAAGTTGTATGCTCTTTATTTCTTTCTCTTGCTGATTGCTCTAGCTAGAACTTCCAGTACTGTGTTGAATAACAGTGGTGAGAGTGGGCATCCTTGTCCTGTTCTAGATCTTAGAGGGAATGCTTTCAGTTTCCCCCCACTCATTATGACACTTAGCTGTGGGTCTGTCACTCATGGCTTTTTTTTTTTTTTTTTAAGACAGAGTCTCACTCTGTTACCCGGGCTAGAGTGCCATGGCAAAAGCCTAGCTCACAGCAACCTCAAACTCCTGGGCTTAAGTGACCCTTCTGCCTCAGCCTCCCAAATAGCTGGGACTACAGGCATGTGCCACCATGCCTGGCTACTTTTTCTATATATATATATATATTTAGTTGTCCAGCAAATTTCTTTCTATTTATAGTAGAGACGGGGTCTCACTCTTGCTCAGGCTGGTCTCGAACTCCTGAGCTCAAACGATCCACCCGCTTCGGCCTCCCAGAGTGCTAGGATTACAGGCATGAGCCATCACGCCTGGCTCACTTATGGCTTTTACCATGTTGAGGGTAAGTTCCTCCTATACCCAGTTTTTTGAGAATTTTTATCATGAAGTGATGTTGAATTTTATCAAATACTTTTTCTGCATCAATTGAAATGATTATATGGATTTTGTTCTTCTGTTGATATGATGTCTCACATTGATTTGTGTATGTTGACCTATCCTTACATCTCAGGGATAAATCCCACTTGATCATGATGAATAATCTTTTTAACGTATTGTTGAATTCAGTTTGCTAGTATTGAGGATTTTTACATCTATGTTTATCAGAGATATTGGCCTATAGTTTTTTTGTTTTTTTGTTTTTTTGTCTTTGTGTGGTTTTGGTATCAGGGTGATACAGTCCTCACAGAATGAGTTTGGGAGTATTCCCTCCTCTTTGATGTTTTGGAACAGTTTAAGTAGGATTGGTATTAATTCTCCTTTGAGAGTTTGGTAGAATTCAACAGTGAAGCCATTAGGTCCTAGGCTTTTCTTTGATGGGAGACTTTTTATTACTGCTTCTATTTTATTACTTGTTGGTTTATTGAGGTTCTGGATTTCTTCAGGTTTTGGTTCAATCTTTGAAGGTTGTGTATGTCTAGGAATTTATCCATTTATTTTAGGTTTTTCAGTTTATTGACTTGGCTCATAGTAGTCTCTAATGATCCTTTGGATTTCTGCAGTATTGATTGTAATGTCTCCTTTTTCATCTCTGATTTTAGTTATTTGGGTCTTCTCTCTTTATTTCTTAGTCTGGGTAAAGGTGTGTCAATTTTATTTCTTTTCAAGAAAACAACTTTTTGTTGATCTTTGGTATTTTGGGGGGGTTAATTTCATTTATTTCTGCTCTGATCTTTATTATTTCATTTCTTCTAATTTTCAGTTTGTTCATATTTTTCTAGTTTGACATGCATTGTTAGCTTGTTTATTTGAAAATTTTCTACGTTTTTGATGTAGGCATTTATTGTTATAAACTTTCCTCTTATTACTGTCTTTGCTGTGTCCCATAGGTTTTGATATGTTGTATTTTCATTTGTTTTGAGAAATATTTAAATTTCCTTCTTAATATCTTCTTTGACCCACTGGTCATTCAGGAGTACATTGTTTAATTTCCATGTGTTTGTATAGTTCCCGATGTTTCTTTTGTTATTGATTTCTAGTTTTATTTCATCGTGTTCAGAGAAAATACTTGGTATCATTTCAATTTTTTTGAATTTAAGACTGGTTTTGTGGCCTAACAGGAGGTCTATCCTTGAGAATGGCCATGAGCTGAAGAGAAGAATGTGTGTTCTGCATCTCTTGGATGAAACGTTCTGTAAATATCTATTTGGTCCATTTGGTCTACAGTGCATGTTAAGTCCAATATTTCTTTATTGATTTTCTGTCTGGATGATCTGTCAAATGCTGAAAGTGGAGTGTTGAGGTCTCCAATGATTATTGTATTAGAGTCTCCCTCTCTCTTTAGGTCTGATAATGTTTGCTTATATGTCTGGTTGCTCCAGTGTTGAGTGCAAATATATTTAAAATTCTTATATCATCTTGCTAAATTGACCCCTTTATCATTATGTAATGACCTTTTAAAATCTCTTTTTACAGGTTTTGTCTTGAAATCTATTTTATCTGATAGAAGTATAGCTAATTCTGTTCTTTTTTGATTTCCATTTGCATGGAATATCTTTTTCTATCCATTTATTTTCAGTCTGTGTATGTGTATCTTTATAGGGGAAGTACTTTTCTTGCAGACAACATATAGATAGCTCTTGTGTTTTTATCCATTCAGCTACTCTGTCTTTTGATTGATCAGGTTAGTTTGTTCACATTCAATGTTGTTATTGATAGGTATGGGCTTACTATTGCCATGTTAATTTGATTTCTGGTTGTTTTGTGGTCTTCTCATCCTTCCTTCTTTTCTTCTTGTCTTCCATTGTTAAAAGTGATTTTTCTCTGGTAGTATGTTTTAATTTCTTTTTATTTTTTGTGTATCTGTTGTAGGTTTTTTTGATTTGAGCTTTGCAAAACACATAACCAATTATTTTAAACATATGACAATTCCGCTTAAAAACAAATAAACAAGCAAATAGAAATATAACAGAAATTCTACCCTTTAACTCTTTTGCCCCTGCTTTTTAACTTTTTGTTGTTTTCATCCATATTTTTATATACTCTCTGTCTTTCAAAAGCTGTTGTAGTTATTTTTGATAGGTTTGCCTTTTAAGCTGCCTGCTCAAAATATAAATGGTTTATGCACCACAATTACAGCAATAGAGTATTTGTGTTACCAGTGAGTTGTGTACCTTCAGATGATTTCTTATTGTTCATTAATGTCCTTTTCTTTCAGATTGAAGAACTCCTTTTAGCATTTCTTGTTGGATAGGTCTGGTGTTGATGAAATCCCTCAGATTGTGTTGGTTTGGGAAAGTCTATTTCTCCTTCATGTTTGAAGGATATTTTTACAGGATATAATATTCTAGGGTTAACATTTTTTTCCTTCAGCACTTTGAATATATCATACCACTTTCTCCTGGCTTGTAAGCTTTCCACTGAGAAGTCTGCTGCCAGATGTATCAGAGCTCCTTTATATATTATATTTTTCTTTTTTCTTGCTTCCTTTAGGACCTTTTCTTTATCAGTGACTTTATTATAGAAGCCTGATTATTAAATGCCTTGAGGTAATCATGTTTGGGGTAAATCTGCTTGGTGTTCTGTGAGCTTCTCGTACCTGAATTGATATCTTTTTCTAGGTTTGGAAAATTCTCTTTATTATTTCTTTGATTAACTTTCTACCTCAATCCCATTGTCTACCTCCTCCTTAAGACTGACAACTTTTACATTTGCCCTTTCGAGGCTATTTTCTAGATCTTGTAATCATGTTTCATTCTTTTTTCTCTTCTGACTGTGTATTTTATAATAGCCTGTCTTCAAACTTGCTAATTTTTTCTTCTCCTTGGTCAGTTCTGCTCTCTGTTGAGAGACTCTGATGCATTTCTCAGTTTGTCAGTTGAATTCTTCAGCTCCAGAATTTCTATTTTTTTAGTTTCAATTTCTTTATAAAAATTCTGTGATAGGCTTCTGATTTCCTTCTTGTGTTGTCTTGAAGTTCATTGAGCTTCTTCAGGAGAGCTTTTTTGAACTCTTTGTCTGAGAGGTCACATATCTCCATCACTCCAGGATTGGTCAGTGGTGCCTTATTTAGTTCATCGGTGAGGTCGTGTTTTCCTCAATGTTCTTGATGCTTGCAGATGTTTGTTGATGTCTGAGCATTGAAGAATTAGGTATTTATTTTATTCTTCATAGTCTGGGCTTATTTGAATCCAATCTTCTTGAGAAGGATTTCCAGATATTCAAAGGGAATTGAGTGTTGTGATCTAAGTCTTTGGTCACTGTAGCCATATCAGCACTGGGGGTGCCCCAAGCCCAGTAATGCTCTGACTCTTGTAGATTCCTGGTGGCACTGCCTTGGTGGACTTGGGTAAAATATGAGAGGACTCCCTGGATTACCAGGCAAAGTCTTCCACTCCCTTCCCTCACTCTCTTTTCTGAGCTGCTGGGGTTGGGAGCAGAGTGATGTGAGCACTCCTTCATGGCTGTCAGTGCCAGGTCACACCTGAAGGCAGCCCAGTTTCACCCAAAGCCCATGGTGCCTATTGCCTGGCTACCTCTGATGTTTATTCAAAGCCCAAGAGCTCCTTAGTCAGAAGGTGGTAATTCCTGCCAGGACTAGATCCTTCCCTTTAGGGCAGCATGTTTCCTTCTGGCCCAGGGTTGGTCCAGAGATTCTGTCCAGAAACTAAGTCCTGGACTCAGAAGCTTTAGGAGTCTACTTGGTACCGTATTTTACCATGGCTGAACTGGTACCCAAGTTGTAAAACAAAGACCTCTGAACTTTTCCTTTTCCTTTCCCCAAGTGGAAGAAGACTCCCTGAGCTGCACTGCCTATAATTGGGAGAGGGGGTGACACAGGAACTGGCTTAGCTACCACTGGTGTCTCACTGGGTCAGGTGTACCTCAAGTCCACTGGCTCTGAGACAGCATAGCCACAGGAATTCCCCAAGGACTGCAGCCTTTGTGACCCAACTGCCTTATGAATTTAGTCCTGGGGCTAGTCAGAACCTGGGTTTCAAGTGGAAGATTTCTCTCTGGCCAGGCTGATCTGAACACTCCCTCTGATGGCACTGGCAGAATTCTGCCCTGTGCTGTGTTCCCTTGTGCCAGGGTAGCCCTGGGTTTCAAGGTAAAATTTCACAAGACTTTATTTTCTCTGCCTCGGGCACATAGATTCTCTCTCCACTTATTTGCTGATGCAGCACTGCCAGGGGATGGGGGTGGTTGGTGGAGACAATGCAAGACTGTCTTTTCTGCCCTTTTTTGATATAATGTTAAAACCAGGTAGTATGATTGCTCACTTGATTTTTGGTTTTCTGGAAGTGTTTGCTTGCATGGATAGTTATGCAATTTGCTGTTCATGCAGAGGGTCGAATATTGCAGTTTTCTATTTGGCCATCTTGCTCCACCCCTTCCTATGCTAAGGTTTAATCACTTCCTATAAAGAAGTTATTCACAAATTTTTATTTTTGGGTGAGACTTCTCTTCCTGGTGGTAGGTTATCCACTCTCTCTACTTTCTTGGATGACTTAAAGATATTTCAAGATTAATAAGATTAAATTTAAAGTTATGAACTCTTACCCCAATCCTGGCCTCCTCCTTGGGTGTTCTGTTTCTGCATGGCATCACTATTCATCTAAGTTATGCCATGTAGACTCTCAGCAATCATTCTTGACACCTCATTTCCCTTGTTCTTGTGTTTACTCATTCAACATTTATTCCACAAATATTTATTAAGTGATATTATGTACCAGACACAGTTCTTACTGCCAGAAATGCATCGTGAAATAAGTCCATGTCCAATTCATCACCTAGTCCTGACAATTTTACAACCAACTCCCTTCATTTCATCCATTCTACTCCAAGCTATCATCATTTCTCACTCACTCTGCTGCAATAACCTTCTATCTAGTCAATCCACACGGTTGCTGGAACAAACTTTCCAAAGGCTGATAATGCCACCCCAGCCCACATCATCCCCGTGCTCTTGCTTAAAACCCTTCAGTACTCTTAGAATAAAAAAAAGTCATTAGTGTGACTTCATGGGCCATGACCGTTCTTCTCCCTGCTATCTCTCCAGCCTCATCGATCATGCTTCCACATGCTCCTTCTACTCCAGCTACTTTCCATCCCTTTTGCCACAAGTTCCTTGAATATGGTTCTTTCCATTTTTTCATAGTTAATATCACTTTGTAGCTCAGCACAACTCTCACTTGTACAGAGATACTCTCTCTGCTTCTCCGGACTAGATCTAATTCTATTACTATTACTCCATGAAGCAGCACCAGGTCTTTATTTTCTCCCCACAGAATCTAATCTTCAATGCTTAGTGCAGTGCCTGTCACAGATTAGGGGCTAATTCATATTTATAAATGAGCAAATAATAGTATTTTCACCTATTTTTTATGAAAATGAATTGCCCAGGCCTTTTGCTCATTTGCCCATCATACTGGAGTCCTTTGGTTTGCATGGGCCTTTGCTGACACTTTTCTTAGGCTTTATCTAGAATATTTATCTCTGTCTTGATATGACCTTTTAACCAGGTCCACGAAGTCACTGTCATCTCTGATTATTTAAGATGCAGCCGAGAACCTCAGACTATTTACCCTAAACCAATGACAATCATTGGGGAATATGTAAATTAACATCAATTACTTGCATTTATCAAAATTTTCATTTAAACTCATACTTGAGCTGTACACAGTTGCATAAATGATTTTAAAAACTGAGATTCATAGGCAAAAACCTTGTAATTATGTGGGGGTGAAAAGATGACTGACGGGAGGATGGAACTGTTTTTATTGCTTAAAGTAATTTAGAAAAATGCCCAAACAGTTCAGTTATGGTCTTGTGACTCTGCCAAAGTCAGATGCTAAAACTTGGCATGTTTAAATTCACATTTTGTCTTTTTCCTTATCCTGCCTGTTTCCTGCAGTGCCAGTGAGGAATAAAGAGGAGAAAAAAGTGGGTCAAGCAAGAATGGAACCTAGATAAGCCACCAAATTAAAAGGGCATCCAAAGATTAAGAAACGTTAAAAAAAAAAAAAAAACACCCAATTGCTGCTGACTGTTATTCACAGTGACACACCTTGGGCACACGATCTTGGGAAGACCTCTTGACTTCTTGATCACGTGGGATCAATAATATGTGTCCACGGGGAAGTCGGAAGGATCAAACGAGGTCATACATGTGGATACTCTGTGAAGCGCTCTAGCATACAGTTAGCTTATGTGATGATTATTTATTTTTATTGCTAATAACCGGGTCCTCCGGACTTCTTGGGATTCCTTATGTCAGGAATTCTTCTAATAGTCAACTTCTTTTGGTGTGTTCTATGTGCTGGTTACTACTCTAATCACCTTAAAAATATTAATTCAGTTAATCTGTATAAATATTTTATTGTAAAATGAAAACTACTATATCCTCATTTACAGATTAAGAAACTGAGGCAAAGGAACGTTAAATATCTTGCCAGAGTTTGAAGTCACATGACTAGAAAGCAATGTATTATATTTGGAAAATAATGGCCTCATTCTATTAATAGCAAAGTTCCACCTCTTGGTTTAAACTCCAGCTCTTTAATTTCCCTGTCACTCACAGGTCGTTACTCCATGTCTAGGATGTGGCTGCTTTGAAGGAAAATTCTTTTCTCCATTTCTGTTTGGGCATTTCACTGGCTCTGCGGTGTATCTCACGTCAGTGTTGTAATACAGGCTCTTACTTCGAGATAGGATTTACTGTTTTACTTTAATTTCCTTTCAGGATACCATGCCAGAGTGCTTTTGAAATTTTGTTATTCTCTGCATCAATGATTTGTCCTTTGAAACAGAGAAATAACATGTGTCATACTGACATTTGGAGATCTAGACTGTGCCATTTGTCCCTTCTTAGCCTTGTTTTAGGTAGTAAATCAGGCAAGGTATTGGGGGTGTCTTGCTTGGAAAAGAGATGGTATCCATGGTAAGAGTTTCTCAATGTCTGCATGTTGTGAATACAAGATTTGGGTTCTTTTGTTTCAGAACATTTTTGCTCCATGCAGAAATATTTTTCTTTTCCTTTTTATAGTTTTTTTTTAAACCTCCTTCCTTCTTATAAATAGCAAGTAGTCTAGGTTGGCATTTTTCTTTTTTTGGTATTAGAGGTATATGTTGGAGCCTTAGCTCTTCTGACATAATAGTAGGAGTATCTACATTTATTAATCTCCATTATTTCCCCAAGATGACTGTGGGAGTACAAGTCTTACAACTAATGATTTGATCTGACTCTTAGGATGATGAGATTGAGTTACCTTTTGATTAATCTTTGCTGTGTAGACCATAGAGTTATTTGTTTTATATACATGTGTGACTGTGTCCATTTCAAATTCAGTAAACTGCTTAAAAAATATCACCACTTAAATTTGACAAAATTTTGAATCTCAAAGCAAAATTCTCCAGGTGTGAATAAGAATAGTAAGCTATTTTTTTGAAAGTTGTTTTGACTGTTGTAAGAGGTGCTTTTTTAGTTATATAAGAAAAAAATGTTTAGAAATGGAAAGTGTTTAGCTTTGCCTAATTTTATTCTCTTATGTGCTTTGGATATTCTTGGATTATGCTATTTTGACATAATTGGCAAATATAATGAAAGACAATTCTTTCATGTTTTATCTATAAAATCAGTGGCAAACAATGAGAGGTAAACAATGTGTTGCTGTTTTAGACTTTCTGAAGTCCTAAACTAGGGTTGCCAGATAAATACAGGACAGCCAGTTAAATTTGAATTTCAGATAAACAATGACTAATTTTTAAACATAAGTATGTACCAAATATTAAATGGAACATATTTATGCTAGAAAAATTGTTTACCATGTAACAGGGCACCCCGTATTTTTATTTGGTAAATTTGGCAACCCTATTCTAGGGTCTGGTTGGTACCCACTGACCCTCATTGGACACTGATTTTCCTCTCAGGCCTTCTAATCATAGCTAAGAAGTTTATCATTTCTCAAAGTCAAATGAGCCCAGAAATGGGATTCAAGGCGATTATGAAAGTAATCAGATAGATAGATAAATACATGAAAGAGGGCCATGCAAGGATTATGATTAACCATTTTCTGTTCACTTGTGGCTCATGAGGGAAAATAGTAAAATCACCCCCACGCCAGCCTGTGCTGGAGACAGGCTAGCAGGCCAGTAGGAAGCCTGTTAAATTTTATCGCAGCAGCCTAGCTGCCCCTCATCCAGTCTCTCGTGCAGCTCTCAGACTGGGTAAGTCTTTAAGGTTCACAGCAATACTGCGTGGGAGGCGAAGGCAGCTCAGAAGCACCGTATTACTACTGGCAGATTCTACATTCAGCTCATGTTCTGCACTTCCTTTGCCTTGTTCCCCTGCTTCCTTCCTGTGCTGCCTTTTGTCCCTCCTTGTTCTATTAAAGTACATTCTGCCTCAGTCACCAGACCCTGTTGAGGGGCCCCCACTTATTTGTAATCCATTTCCCAAACTCCCCTCCAATACTGTAGATATTAAAAACTTATTACACAGACCAAAATATAATCCAATCATAGTGATGGCAACAAACAAACGAAAAAACCCCAAACCCCCAGCCGCTAAGATTCCATTCTGCAGGTTAGATTAAAAAATTATTTGAGAAAATCCTATTTGATGAACGTTGTTGACTGGGCTTATAATGGTATTTGTGCTGATGGGATTGACCTCTATCATGGGAATGGGTCTTTTCCGTGAGACTAAAATTACCAAGCCAACTCCATGCTAATTTATGTAAGCAATGGCACTATTAAACTTCCCCTCTTAATCACAAATTACATGTAATGAGGGTAAAAGTGTCTTCATCTGGAAAAATAAATAGGGTGAACCCTGTTTAATTTGATTTACTCTCGCTATTTCTTTTTGTGTTTGTAGCATACTTTTCTTACAAGTTTTCCAGGCTTTGTCTTCCAATTGTGCTAGTTGTTGACATAACACCTTCTTGTTGAAAAAGTAAGCTGAAATTAATCTTCATATAAAAATGTAATTTTATTGGGTGGTTCTCATTTCCCTCACATCTTTTTGTGTTTCATAAAGTATCCATCTTTCTGTGGCTAAAACAACATGGTGTATATTGGAGCTTTCATTCAGAGACGTGCTCATTCAAACACCAGTATTCTTAATGACATCTGGAGAGATGGTGACCAGGCAGGCTTTTGTCTCCTGCCATATACACTTATCATCTTCAGGAATATCACTGCTCTAGATATTCAAATCACCTATAACTCTTTGTTGAAAATGAAAGGTTGGTGATGGAAGAAGAAACTTCTTAGAAAACTAGGTCTCTTTTTTAGCCTCAGGAATGACTAACCACCTATTGGAAAAACTTGAACTAAGGAAAATATATTCAAAACATTGACAGTTCAGTCAGGATTGTTATTCTAACAGAAAAATATTTGAACTCTAGGCAAGGGTTTTGACCTCTTTGCTCTTTCCCCCCGAACAGGCTGTCGGCCTGTCAGGCACTCAGATAACTTTTTCTATCCTATGACAGCTTACACAGTGAAAGTGACAGTCTGTCCACAGTGGAACAACATGTGGCTGCTTGATGTAGTGTAGCAGAGGGGGACACCACTGTTTTCCTAAGGCTTTCATATGTGACTGGTTAAGTTAATAGTGAGAGTAAGGCATGCCCTGTCACTACCAAGGGAACAGACAGTTCAAGACAGCACACTTTTTTTCAAAATCAGCTGAGGTAATGACAAGCAGAGCATTGTTTGATTTTAGTTATTCTCCTCTCAAGGTTACCTTGTGCTGGACATCTGAGTGAGTAGCATTTCCGTCTCACTTCCTCCTATATCAAAGTTCTAGGTGGTCTGCCTAATCAAATAAGGGCAGCTGATAGAAAGATCAGTTATCACGGACAGTATTCTAGTGATTTCATTTTTGGATGTAAGTCCACCACTGTTCAAATGGTTTTAGATCTTTTTCTTCCTAAACATAATATATGAACTTTATTGCCTGGAATTATCAACATATTTGGGAGATTATTTTGTGCAAAACAGTGTTGGTTCTGTAGTGAATTTCCCCGTTTCCACTTGCATCATCCCCAGCAAGCCGAGATGAAAGCTAACCGGCAGCGCTGACTTAGGATTCTGAGCAGAGACAGCAGAGTGAAGGGCAGACATTCGCAACTGAACACTGCACTCCGGTTCTGCCTCACATCTCATACTTAGTGCTGAAGAGATTATGTAACTGTGGCTCTGAATCTCCTCATCATTAACAAACAAGAGGGGTCAACTGAATGCTCCTTAAAGGCTACTCCAACTCTCCAATTCAGTGACGTTAGGTGACCTTTTAGTCAAAGGGCGTCTCACGATTGTGCGAGTTAGCCGAACTGCACTTCAGGCCCTTGCGTTGTGTTCTTCTTTATATTTGATTTTTTTCCTGCCTTGTACTTTAGGGAATGTGCTATGTCTGCACTACATTATCTTTCAAAAGACGTACTCATAAAGGCCATTTATCAGTTTTAGTCTGGAGATGCTATCTTCCAAGCACGATATTAGTGGCTCTCTAAAGCTCCAAAGTGTAACATTTCTCAGAATGGTCCACTCATAAATAGGCAGGGTTCAAAATATATCTATTTTTTTTTTTTTTTTTTACAGGACCTGTATGTGGTTTCAGGCTGCTCTCAAATGTTTGCAAATTGAATTTCTTTTTGTTTCTCCAAAATGGCCTTACTCACATTGTTGCTACTTTGAATAGACAATAACAAATAGATTAGAATGCATTGTTTTTGGAAGAAAGGAGCGGGCAGAAAGAAGGATTAGGATGTGTGTAAGAGTGTTTGTGTGCACTTGGGGAGGTTCAGGGACTAATATCATTTGTGAAATGTTTTCCTAGAGGAGCAGTTTAGAATTTGTTTTGGTGTAAATTGAGACAGAAATTTGAAAATAAAAAGAGACTTCATAAATGCTTGCTCTTTGTATAACCACCTTGTTAAATAAATGCAGCATTTGGACCAATTCTGTTTTTCTAATTCCATTGTACACTTGGGAAAGCAGAAGGCGTTTTGCATTATGCAGAATCTGGCGTTTTCTTATTCAGAGAAGAGGGTTGCTTTACCCACTAGGTCACAGTAAATGACTACAGATGCTAAGAATATGTTGACGGTGTCAGCAGTAAAATCTTTGCCACACAGATTGTGAAACATTACGGGAGGGCAGGAAATAATTTATTTTGCTAACAGTCTATTTCCCATCTGCAATTTGTACCTGTTGAAGCTGCAAGTGCACTCCTTGTTTCGAGCCTGTCCTCACTTCCCCTCCTTGCTCTCTGTCTCCTTTATTTGACAGACGTGCAACACTTGAAGCCTTAAGTTCAGATGAGTGTTATTAACAGCAACCTTTACGGTCCACTGGGGATTAATTTAATTTTTTTGGTGTGTGTTTTTACAATAGTTTCAAGATGCTGGAATGTAGATACAGTTGTTAAAAAAAAAAAAAAAGTTTGAACAGGTTGATTCATTTAGCTACCCAGCAGGATCTGTGTACTTTTTCTAAAGTTAAATTCCAAAGAAGAAAATCTAATACATATCATCCACATACACAGGCACCACCACACAACACACATAAACAGTGTGATTGTGATTTGTAGACCAGGCAAGAAGTGCTTTTTTAATTTATAAATAGATTGAGTTTTAACAGAATATTTTAAAGCACTTTTACTTTGGTTCATTTTCCCCTTGAATGAGACATTAAATAGATATTCGTATGTTCTTATGGAATCCTTATGTTTTAATAACTGAACCCTCGAGATTCTAGTAGAAATTAAGAAGTTGTTTACTTTATATATATTTTGGGGGGTTAGGTGGTTGTATTTGATTTTACGTGGTTGTATTTGATTTTACTTGTTTGACTGTAGCTTGACACAATTAGAAAACACCTTTGTCCCGTTTTTTCCAAGCTGCATGGGAACTCTGTTTCAATGCTGAATAGGTAGGTAGAGCTGTAAATTATATGTGTTGGAGATGTGCTAATAACAAGTTATTCTTTTCTTATGGCCTTTCCGAGAAATCTTTCTGAAGGAGAGGCAGCAGGAAGTATGTCTTGCTGTTTTTGGAGCACACAGAGCGTGACTGATACCTAGAATAAGATGAAAATGTTTAATTTTTATACTTTTACCTCAGTTCCAAATGCAGATGAAAGTTGCGTTTCTATTTATGGCTTGAAGGATAGCAGGGCCTGATAACAAATCATAAGGAAAGATGGAAGCCCCAATGGCAAATTCCCTGCTGAAAATTTCATTATTTATCACATATCAGTTGTAAAGAAGGAGAAAAATCTTGAATTTGCATAATACTCCCAACTCTAACTAGCTGAAATTTCCATGTGTCATTAGGCCATTCAAAGGGCACAGGCAAAGATGTGGGCTCTTCTTTTTTAAAGCTCAGGGTAGAAAAGTTGAGTGGTCTGAATACTATCTTTTATCAAAGATACATTGACCGTTACATAGATTTTTCTGTAAGACCCAGTGCCTTATTTAACCCTATGAGGACTGAAGCTTTGCACAGAAAGACAGGGGTCAAAAAGAGCGCTAAGGATATTGAATTAGTGCATTTGGTGGTGTGGAGGTTAGAGGGCAAGTAGCTTCAAGATTTCTCACGGTCACCTAATAACATTAATGCTCTGTAAAATGAACTCAATTTAGAGCAGCTAGACTCCAGGCAAATAATGAAGTTAGGGTCTTTTATAGTGAGCATTCCATTTCAATACCTCAAGGCTATCCTTTTTGCCTTTCTCCAGCCTCCAGATAATACTCTGCACCTTTGCCTGCCGTCCACAAACACACAAAAACAAAAGGAGACAGACCTCAACCCCTGTTTCTGTTTGACATCTCACCAGGTTTGCTAGCTGATTATTACCTCCCTTCCCTAAAACTTTAGCTGTTATTAGACGTGTGACCCATTACTTAGGATGGCTGTATTGCAGAAGATTATATGTCATATAAAAAATAATAGGCAGAGAGAAGATATTCTAGGCTGAGAGTCTTTTCAAATACTATTATACACATAATTACCTTCTCTATTTAAACAAAGCGACAATGGTTACACAATCAAGGATTGATGGAGATGAAAAAGATGCCGGATAAATAAAACATTGCTTCTTGCTTCATAAAATGTAGGATTATGTTTCTGAAAGTCCTTTTTAGAGTAATGTTTTATTCAGAACTTTTAAAAAACATCTGAACAACGTAGGGAGACCTGAATGATTAGAAGTGAATTGAAAATATGTTAATCATTAATTCTTATGGCTGTGACATAAATTGAGAGGCAGTGGAGTGTAATAATAAGAACATGAACACTGGAATCAGATGACCTGGGCTTTATTTCAGTTCTACCTTTTCTTCACTAGGTGATCTTGAGCAAGGCACCCAGCCTCTCTGAACATTATATTATCTTTTTGATTATAAAACAGAAATAGTTATCAAAGGATCCTAATGAGACGGTGCAGGTTTAAGTCTATGTAAACATAAAAGGTGTGTTCCAATGTTACATATTGTTAATAACAAGTAGTTACCTTTTTTTTGAAACATTGCTTGCAAATTAATTAAAAACCTTTTAGCTAGGATATGTGTAGTGGAAAAAAAGTGAACAGGAATGGCAAAGCAGACTTCTAAAAGATTGGGACAATTATGTACATGGCTTGAATTTATTGATTTAATGTTAAATATTTTTAGCTTGAGTGAGTTTGTCAGATATATAATGTTACATTAATATATCTTAGCTAGTTGGATTGGTTTAATTTTCCATGTAATTTTCAAGGCAGTATTAAGCAGCCAATAGCTATCACATGGATATTAGAGAGTATCACTGTTACTTTATGCTAAGGCATTATTTTGGCAATGGTTTAGAGAAAAGTGTAGTAATAAATGCATTCTTAGATTTATATTATTCCATTGGAACAAATTTAAAGAAAAATAAATAATAACCCTTATTAAGTCAGTGTTATTTCAATGATTTACAAACATAACTTACATTTTTAATACTGTAATGAAGAGAGGAGAACAGTAGATTGTCACTCCACTGAAGATGAGTTTTAAAATGGGATAAAACCCCCTTAGTTGGAAACAGAAGAACCACTCATCATTTGTAAGGCTGGTACCCAGAATATCTTTGACCTGTATGCATAGAACCTTGTAACTGAAATTCATTGATGAAATACGTGAATTTTTAATAAAACTTCTGGGCAGCATATTAGCCCCCAAATAAGAAGAAATACAAGTAAACTTTCTGTGGCATGTATAAAAGGAATTTTTGGGGAAAGCCGTGAAAGGCTGTAATTTATCTTGAGACACAAAGCAGGGAATTGCTCTGGTGACCTCCAAGGTGAACCTTGTGTTTACCTTTCTGCTGAGAAATTCCAAATTATGGGAAATGGCATGTGACTGGATTACTGTAGGAGGATGTGAAGGGAACATTCCTTAAGCTCACAATCACCAAGTGCTAGAAATTTAAGTGCCTTTAACATCATTTAACTTTCTTTTTTTTTTTTTTGGTAGATAAGGTAAACAGACCAAAGCAGTTTCCCTGGGTTCCACAAATATTTATTGCCCCAAGGAAACAGGGTGAGGGCAATTAACATTTGTTGAATATGTGTTCTTTTCCAGGAGATTATAGATTCTCTACCATATCTACATTTGGGTATTATTACATCTTTTTTAAAGATGAGGAAATTGAGGTTCAGTAAAGATAAGAAATTTTCATATAATTTATAAAATTTACTTGCAAGTAATTTGCAGTATTTGAGCCCAGGATGATCTCTCCTTTGTCCTATGTCACTCTCTCTTCTCAGAACTATAATTAATAATAACAAAGGACTTCACCTTGCTTTTAGAACAGTGGTTTCTCTTTCTATTTTCTGTTATGATTTGCCACTTCCAAAGGGTTGAATATGTTTAGACAAGGTGGAATAAATAATCCAAGAAGGGAGACAGGAAGTAAAAAAATGCTATGAAGATGAAGGAAAGTAAGTGATGAGGATGAGGAAAGTGGTAAGTGGTTAAACGTGGCAAAGCAGAGTGAGAGAAGGAAAGTAAATTCACTACTTCTGGAGCTACGTAAATGTCTGAGAGCCTAGAAAATGAAATCGTACCCTTATCAGAAGATGCAAAGAAAAAATAGACTACATGAAATTCTAATAAGACAAGGAGTGGCTAGGATCCATATGACTGTAACTCTTAGAATTAGTGGTGGATAAAATCTTTCAACTGAGGATTCCATAAAAAGGTAAATTGACATGTTTATCCAGGAACTGAGCAGTTTTCTGGGGGCATAAATCTAAGCCATAAATGAGACCTGGTTAAACTTGTTAAACACACTAATCAATTAACTCCAGATGGGACTGAAGGAACAAACAAAAACTTTCTTTCCAAACCATGGTCCAAAGGAAACTTCCATAAGAAGTGAAGAAAAGACTACGCTGAAATAAGCTTGGGTGCTACCACATGCTAAATCTTTGCTCTTGGAGAGTCTCGGGAAAGAAACCTGATAGTCTTTGTTCAGCTCAGATTTTCCAAAGAGTTTTGATTATGAAACATTTTTTCAGTGGCACATGTATATTAATGTGTGGAACAAAGCTTTTTGAGGTGTGATTCTTGACTACCTGGTGGTACCAATTTGCCTATCAAGTGATTTAATATTTACAAAGAAAAAAGGAAAGAAATAATTTATGTACATTTTACAGGTTATAGACAATCATTATATTTTCAGAAATTCCATTACTTTTGTACAATCTTACATGTGCAACAAGTACTAAATTGGACAATTTATCTTGGCTCACGTTCAGTTTTCAAGGAAATAGCTTGTTTGGCTAAAGTATGTGCATATCATTTGCTATCGCTTAAGCTTTTCAAGTTCACATTTTATAGTTGTTTTGTGTTTTAGCCCAATTCCTGAAAAATGGATCAATGGATTAAAATGTTTTATAAAAGTATAAAAGTGATAACAATTGTTAGGTAAATGCATCATCTCAAAATAATCATGTGAATGTAGAACATGTATCTGCATAGTCTCAGACAAATAATTATTCAAATGTAATAAGTTAACAAAGCAGCCAAAAAAGAAAACTTTATGTAACAAATACAATGGAACATTGAGATGACTATGTGAAATTTAATTTTATAGGATATGCAATCTATTTATTTCTAGAAATTCATCAAATATAGACCAAAAGCCACATTTGTTATGATGCTATTTTCAGATCATTGGTAGAGCAATCAAATCAACCCAAATTTTTTTTGAACAAGAATAAGAATAAAGTTATGCTTTCCATAGGAAATTATTGAATCTTGTTATTAAATCAAAAAACATTAAAAAAATTACCGTGGAATTTTCTGAGACTTTTTTAAAAAAGTATAAGTCCTAATATTGTCAAAAGATTATAAGCTATTATAATTAATGCTGAAAAGAAATAAAAGATTATTTATACATTATGATTTTAAGATCAAATAACACTGTTGAATGATGCCCAATATCGAAGATATATAATTTGAAGAAGAAATTATTATCATTTGCTTACTAAATATCAAGCAGGTTCAGTTGGACAAAACTGGTATCGTGCTGAACATAAATGCATGCTTGCTCAATATGCAGTGAGTGTATGAGAGACAAGTGATCAATGACTGTATGTTTTGGTCATCACTAAATCTAATGTCACAGAAGAGATTTTTAGAAAGTATTGTAATGATTATATGTGAGCTGTGTCACAGAGTAGAAAAGGTGTTCTGAGATTGGTATGGCAGAGTATGAGCCACCTGTGCATGAGGAAGTAGTATTAATGGATGGGTAAGAGATTGTCTTGAATACCAAGGAATGAACTACTTTATTCACAGTTAACACTAGACGGGAAACAGTTTATCTTCATGACATTAAATGAAACAATGAAAATTGTGAATACAATGAAATTATTGTCACTGTTTGTTACTTCTTTTCAGGGTGTTTTGAGGAGAAATAGATACAACTGGTTTTTCACTGAGGTATTCTAGCTGTCAATTCTAGCTTCTCTTCAGTTTTTGAAATAAAGGTGATATGAATTATTTCTTCTTGATACTTACAGTATGCCAATAATTTCAATGGCTTATTCAAATGATGAATCTCAGCAATATGTTTTAATCTTGAAGCAGCAATATCATGACTATTTTTTTGATTAAGGTATACCAGAATTTAAAATAACACTAAATTATGGAGCAAATTGCTCAAACCATGAGTTTGATTCTTACCCAATACCTGATGATTTTATTCACTCATCAGAAAGAAACATTGATAATATATCATGGTTATATTCTACACTGACACCTAAGTGTTGCCGCAAAAACACTTTGAAGGGCCATGTACATATGGCAAATGGAAAATAAATCCATTTGCTACTATCTTCCAAATTAAAATATTTTAAAGTAATGTGGTTGCCAATGTATGTTCTGAAGGAGCATTAAAATTAGTCTTTGTGAAATTTCTTTATAATTTTTGGATCAGTGTTTAACTTTTTAGCCAGAACCATAAATTTGCTGCTATTCTGGTTGATGTTTGAGGCTAAGAAAATAACTCAACACAGATGTGTACCTAACCTATAGCTGATTTTACCTATTTACCACTAGCATTATACAGAGATCTTGGTGAAACATTAGAAATAATATTATTCCCATCATTGAGAGAAAATTAATGAAAATACTAATTTTAATGTATGTTTTATTTTTGTAACTTAAAATCATGACAGTTTTTACCTGAAATGATTAATACTGATATGGATTTATGTTGAATAACTAGGAAGTGTTTTGTATATAAAATGTTTTAGAAACATTGATATAATGGAATATTTTGAAAAATGCTAGATGAGAAACTCAAGGGGTTGGAAGTATGGAACAGAAAGACCATTAGCAAGGGAAATCCCATAGTTTCTAATACCAAAATTGAAATAAGTAGGGAGGAAATCAGATGCTCAGGTTAGTTTGTAAAAGAGTCTGTTCAGGAGGACAGATGTGATAGAGAAAACTACTGGAGAAAACAGCAGTGGGGTTTGGGAAATAAGAAAGAATGGAGGAACAACACTTGGATAATGATTCTTGATTCATTTAATAATAATATTTTCTGGAGACAGGTTAAGCAACTAGTTTATATAAAACTGAGTTAAGTGACTGAAGTAAGATTAGAGACTTCGTTTGAATTATAACCAGTGTTCTGGATCCTTGGTGACTGCCACTGCCAGAAATAATACAATGGAGACAAAAATCACTTTTTGAAGCAATGTTATGAGTTGGATTTTGCTTGTATAAAATGCAGGGCATGTGAAAAATCTTCCTGAGATGTCACTTATGCAGTTGGATATGAAGGTCTCATGCTAAGAGGAGAAAGCGTGTTGTAGCAGAATGCACAGTAATCATTTTATTACTTTGGGATTTTTTTTTTTTTATTCAGGGAAGAAATCGGTAGGGCATTTTTGAATAGCTACACACGCCAAGACAAATTCACTTGTCACCCAACTGGACTGTGGTCTGAAGACTTGAGTCAAATAGAATAATCCCCAGTTTTTTCCCATGGTTCAAAATAATTTCACCACATCAGTTTTTTTTTTTTGCTTTTCATGATCTTGTGCTTCATCCTGTAGATCCTGAAATCTGATTTTGTCTACCCTCTAAGACATTTTTCTCAGGAATAAACTCACTTTAACACTTTATCTCAGGACTAATATTTTAAATCAGATTGTCTATTATGTCTATTTTAAAGAAATATTACTGTCATGAAGACTAAGTTACACAAAAGGTGTTTATATTGCAAATATTAAAATTTAGTCAAAAAATATTTATTGAGAGTATGATATGTATTAATATTAGATTTTTCCCAGATAATGGAAGATGTGATGATACATGAGTCCAATTATTCTTGCCTCTTTAAATGACATAAACATAGGGAGCAGAGTTTATATACTTAAAGACTAAGACAACTTATTAACTCACTATGTAAATTTACTACACAGGAATAAGAATTTTGAAGTCTGAAAAATCCTCACATTTTCCCTCCCTGTGGGCACACCAACATAATCAACAGGTAGTTGACATGCATGAATTCAGCAAAAGGACTTTACCTATACAATATTAATAGCCTTAGGCTAATGTATATGGATTACAATAAGGATTGCCTTATAAATTGCTGTTTTTCTTTTCTTTTTTTTTTTGAATAAGGATACAAGAATGGTCATTGTCAACATATACTGTAATCAGCACTCTCAAATGGGAAAACATTTTCTTTAGCTATCAAATTACGTAATAACTCAGTCTCATTGGCTTTGGAGCCATTTTGCTTGATTAGAGGAATTTTTGTCTGAATTCGTTTTGATCTTTTTGCTATGAGTTAGTATTAAACAGTATGATTAGCTCTCAAGAAGGTATTTTCTTTCCTAGTGTCTAAGTTTTTTTGCAGGGGGATATTTTAGCTTCAAAATATAGATTATAAAATTTATTATTTTCCTTATTATTTCAGAAGCGCTAATAATTTTAACTTAATTCACAACAAATCTCTTTCAAGTAGTACTGTAATTTTAATTTGTTTTGAATTACTTTGATGTTTGTAATTTTTATCATTAAATTTTAGATAAGCTTGTAGAGTATTCTGTGTAGTGAGTTCTGGGTGTGCCAGTATTCTGATAAAGCATTTGCAAATGGGACACTTTTACATATGGACCATAATTTACAGTTTATTCCTTCCCATGCGTGCATTTCAGAAGCTAAATATATAGGCTATTTGGTATTCCTTGGCTCTTGTTTGTAGGCCAGTTGTAGTTGAACTTGCTGTATGAATGTCTTGGCTGGTATTAGAATATGAAAACACATATTAACTTAAGAAAACTCATAATAACTAAGGCTCTGAGAACTGTAGTATAAATTAATCTTAGGAACGTTCTATCATTATTTCAATAAGTGTTTGTGTCCAATCTTTACTTCAATGTTCTTCATTTCAACAGTGTCATATTTGTGTTCCCTAAGTTTATCATTTAAAAAAAAAATCTGTGTGCCAGAACACAAGAACATGGTAATCTAATCTTTGACAAAGCAGACAAAAATATACACTGGGGAAAAGAATCTCTTTTCGATAAATGGTGCTGGGAAAGCTGGACAGCTACATGTAGAAGAATGAAATTGGATCCCCACCTCTCATCTCTCACAAAAATCAATTCAAGATGGATAACGGACTTAAACCTAAGGCATGAAGCCTTAAGAATTCTAAAAGATGTTGGGAAGACCCTTTCAGACATCGGCGTAGGCAAGGAATTCTTGAAGAAGACCCCCAAAGCAATCACCACAGCAACAAAAATAAATAAATAGGATCTGATCAAATTAAAAAGCTTTTGCATGGCCAAGGAAACTATCATTAGCGTGAATAGACAGCCTACAGAATGGGAGAAAATATTTGCTCTCTACACATCTGATAAAGGGCTGATAATAAGAATCTATCTAGAACTTAAAAATATCAACAAGAAAAAATCAAACAACCCCATCAGTAAATGGGCAAAGGAAATGAACAGAAACTTTTCAAAAGAAGACAGAATAATGGCCAGCGAACATATAAAAAAAATGCTCAACATCTCTAATCATTAGAGAAATGCAAATCAAAACCACAGTGAGATATCACCTAACCCCGGTGAGACTGGCCTCTATCAAAAAATCCCAAAACAACAAATGCTGGCGAGGATGTGGAGAGACAGGAACACTCTTACACTGCTGGTGGGACTGCAAATTAGTGCAACCTCTGTGGAAAAGAATTTGGAGATACCTCAAAGAGCTAAAAATAGAAATACCATTCCATCCAGCAATAGCACTATTAGGCATCTACCCAAAAGAGAAAAAGATATTCTATAATAAAGACATCTGCACCAGAATGTTTATGGCAGCACAATTCACTATTGCAAGGATGTGGAAACAACCTAAGTGCCCGTCAATTCATGAGTGGATTATTAAAATTTGTTATATGTATACAATGGAATATTACTCAATCTTAAGAAACAGCAGTGATCTAGCACATCTTATATTTTCCTGGATTGAACTTGAGCCTATTATCTGAAGTGAGGTATCACAAGATCGGAAGAATGGGCTCCGCTTGTACTCACCATCAAATTGCTACTAACTGATGAACACTATGGTGCTCACATGGCAGTAATATTCTCCAGGGATTAGGGGAACGGGGAGGGGGGGCGGTAAACCCACAACTAAAGGACATGGTGAGCATTGTAGGGGGGAAGGGCATGCCTCTAACCCTTGCTTGGGTGAGGCAAAGACATAAAATGTAACCATAATGTTTGTACCCTCCATAATACCCTGAAATAA
>RJWJ010008034.1:0-12822 GCA_004363605.1 Indri indri | reverse complement strand
TTTCTGTCCAGCATGAACGAAATAGAAAATATAAGTTATGCAATTTCATATAGTGGAAAATTTTATGAGAGAAATGAAATTGAGGTTGGTGTCCGTCATTTGCACAGTTTCTAGAGAGGTTGTAGAGAAGAGAAAGAAACCTAAACAAATGAGGAGAGCTCCATTCAGAAGAGGCAGAATGTTGAAGAAGCGAATCAGTCCCCGTAGTGCTATAAAGCTGCATAGCACTTCTGCATTTTCACTGGGAGTTAACTCGGTCTCAACTTTCTGAGCCTCAATCTTTTTCTGCCTTCTCTGTGGATGCTTTATTTGTAAGTCATGTTATTAGAATTCAGTTTAAATGTAATCCTTGGTCAAAATGTCTAAGCAGAGCAGCAACTGATGAGATGAGATGCAGAGATGGGCTGGTAGTAAACCTATCAGGAATTGCAGAGTTGTTTTTCAATCCAGACAGTCTAAGGGAGGAGGGAATTCTAAAGTTGCCACCTGCAAGATGGAGTAAGTGGGCCTGTAAGTAGTGAACATCCTCCCTATTTGCCCTCATTTGCTTTATGTGAAAACACCCACATTGACACCGAAATGACTATCTGCAGAAACATGCTTTGTATGTGTGTGTGTGTAATGGTAGATTGATGAAAACAAAATCAAGAAAGAAAGAAAGAGCTTAAATGTTTATCTTTTGGTAAATACCTGCTTGTTTTCGGGGAGAATGTAATATATGTCCTGTTCACACGCTGGAGAGATTGAAGTTGTGCGATTTGGGTTTAGGAAAAGAGATTTGTGTGTGGAAGCTTTGCACCGTGGAAAAAATCTATAGCATTCTTCAATCAAAATAGCCCTTTAGTCACTCCGAACTTCTCAGTTTTCTTGCCTTCAGCCATTTAACTTCCTAGATTAGGTCTTCAGGAATAGCTGATGCATTCTAATGCATGGATGCTGATTGCAGGCTCATCTTTGTCAAATGCGTCTTCTGTAAATCTGAGGGAGAAGTCCCTACCTCCCCCATGCTCAGGCACAGTTCTCTCAACTTCTTCTAGTTCAGAGATTTCAAGCTCAACTGTCAGATGGGGAAGTTAACCAAACCATCCAAACCATCCTAACTCTATTTGCTTTGAGAAATTAGAGGACAGAATACCCAAGGGAGACATCTGACAGCAAAGATGAAACCCACCTGTTCTAGATGTTTCCAATTCCAGGAGGTGCCAAGATTAGAAGAGGCAGATGAGAATGTAGGGAACAGGCTCAGAAATTAGTGAATATATTGGAAGAAAATTCTGGTGTCCAAGAATTCTTGTTCTTGAGATGGAAAGAGCTGTGATGAATGAAATAAACAAGCAGGATCGGTGAGATGAGGGAGCCAATAGGCATGAAAGAAGAAAGAAGGACAAGAAGGAAGAAAATTGGAAACATTGGAAGGAAGGAAGGAATCTGGCTCCCCCAAGGGTTACAGAGCAGAGGGTGGGGCTTGGGCTTGTGGAAAAAATGGACAGCCCGAGAGAGTGAGGCAAGTTCTTTCCCATGTCGGAAGCCTCCAAATGCTACCTCCCTACAGAGCCATCAGTTAGTGAAAATGTGCCCTGTGCCTGCTTTAGAATGTGCTTGCTGAGGGACTGTTGCTTCACTGGGAGAGTGCGGCTATCACAGGCTGACGGCTGATGTGGAACAGGGACTAGGGAGTTGCTGCAAGACCTCAAGGGGGCATAATTCTAGGATGTAGAACTCTCTAATAGCTTTTTTTGTGATGAGGTTTTGGATCTACATGGAAACCTAATGAGCAGAGTTGGCAGGTTTCATTCAGATGTAGCATTTTAACTTTGATCATAAGCTACTCCTATTGTTTTTAAAGACTTTATTATAGTTATGTGTTTTTAATACTAAATTTAAGGTAAATTCTTTCATAAAACCTGGCTGACCTATTTGAATCAATTTTTTTCATTTACATGAATTCTCAATGAATGTTTTATAACCATACGTAATCCCAATGTTTGTCAAATTTCTACCTTATCTTCTGTTAGACTGAGTGAACCAAGGTGAAATGGTAAATTCTTTTAAAAAATAATCAACTGGAGCTCTTGATGTGAAACAAATCAATTTTTCTAAAAATAATCTATTTCTGCAGGAAAAGGAAGCATACGCTGTGGGGCGATAGGGGTTTTTCATCCTCTGGCCAAGGGGGTCCCTATAACTATGGATCATCGCCAGCATCCTGGGACGCTGCTCAGCCTTTCAACCACAAGCCCCCCCCCAGTCACTCTTGCAGGCTAGTGCCTGTGCTTGCCATAAATAGAAGCTGGGGTGGATGGTGAGGGAGCCATACACATCTAACCAGTTAGCCTGATGGATGCCATGACAGGCTCCTGCTCTCCGTGTATCTTACTGAAAACCTTTGCAACCTCTCGGAGACACTCCATCTTTTTATCAGAATGACTCACATACTTTTTGAGTTGTGGTTTTCTGTTTCATCTATCATCTGTCTTCTAGTTTTCAGGGACTCATAACATTTTTAGGTCCCTTTTGACACCACTTGATTTTGGGGACAGTTGTAGACTTATTTTATGCACAACTTATTGTTTTTTTCTAGGGACTTGGATGAGATGTGGGTGTGCTCAGTCCATTATTTTACTTCTCTCTTGCAAATAATGTAGATTTTGTTTCTCTGGATGGAAGTCATCCTTTGGTGAAATAGGTTTATATTCCTAATAATGTCCATTTACTCTCCATACCCACATTAGATGTAGTTGTCTTATTTTGTAGACATTTTGGCTTCCTTCTTGAGTCTGATTGAAAGAAGAATTACCCACGTTAGCAGTACTCCTCCAAAGAAGAGAAGGTTCAGTTAAGAAACAGGATTGACAGAGGGACCAGATGGCCATTTGTCTTCTGAGTCACTTGCATTCTGTTCATTTCTCCATTTCCTGAATTTCTTTGAGTATAAATGAAGCTGAATTGGCATGCTATCAGGTAAATAGTCACAGAAATACAGAAACTATTTTCATTTTGAGTCAGCAGAAATGCACATTCTAGATTAGCAACCAGCCTGGAGTCAACTAATATGGTGTTTTGTTTTGTTAGGATTGATATTAGTCTTTAAATCAAAAGAACCCTTTGCATGTTGAACTCAGACTATCACTTGAGGGCACAAGTTATTCTACTTTAATATCTGGGTTTTTTTTTTTGGGAGAGGTCCTTACCAACGGACCCAGTTTGCTCAGGACTGAATATTGTCTCCTTCATTGTATCCAGTGATAACTGGCATTTTAGATTTATCTGGGACTTATCTACTTTGTTTTCAGCCTTTCACTAAATCTATCAGAATGTGCTTTCTGTAATCCAGTTTCAGGTAGCAATAGAGAAATAAAGTTATAGAGACACTAGGCGAATAATATCTGTTGGTTTGAATATTCAAATTCATTTTCGCTATATATCAGATTGAAGGAGGTGAAATAAATGAACAATGCACTTTTTATTCCTGTATTTCTGAAAAAACAATACTGTCAGATGCCAATAAAATTATTTCAGTCTATCACTTGAGAATTTGTGGTTCCTTAGATCATAATTTAAAAGTTTTATTTTGATTTGTTTTCTTTGTTTTTTAGTGTTAGAAAATATTTCACCAAGTTGAGTACATACTTTTCAGATGTGCTTTTCCATATGATCATTTTTTGTTTATTATCCTTTAGCTCTGTATTTGAAAACTTATAAAGAAACTTGGCAAAAGAATTAATACGTGAAAGGAATTTATACTCAATAGCATTTATGGAAAAATAAATGTAATACTGGAATAATAGAAAATAAAATTGGTAATATTTACATATAAACAAATATTTATTGGATGTGTCCTTTCAATAGGGCCCTGTTATAGAAGTAAAAAACAAAGCACACAAAATTGCTAATGTTCTATAGAGAAGAAATGAAAGATAAACACACGCAAAATTAGATAATAATGAGGGCCCTAATGACATAAAATAAAGAAATGAGTTTATCAAAAAGTAAATAGTCTCACTTTTAAGTTGAGGGCAATTTATATTTTACTTCAGTTTCTAGGAAATCTCTTACCCTTTTATCAGAATTTTATAGCTGTCTAGAAGGGTTTGCACAATATTGACATCTTTTTTGGAGGAAAAATATTTCCTGGCTAAGCATATTAAGAAAAGCTTCATAAATTTTTAAACTATATTGAGTTCATATTATGTGTTTTGATTTATCAGTCTTGCAAAATTTTGTTTTATCTTGATATCTAACTTTTTAACCCTCTTCTAATGATCCAACTTTTTAAAGTGTCTCTCATTCTTGTAGTAATAACTAATGTTTGTTTGGTGCTTGCTGTAAGCCACACATTGTATTACAAGCTTTATATACTTAATCTCATTTAATCTTTGTGCATAATCACACAAAAAGGATGGGTGCAGTTAGAAATTTAATCACTGAAGTTTACTATACTGTTGATTCAATAGTATAATGTATCGCCCTAATGGTGAATCCAATCACATTTTAGTTGACTACATTACTGTGTAACATGAGGATGTTCAATACACACTTGATGATTGACAAACTGGTGACTGCCGATGTCTCAAAGTCCAATGCAACTTTCAAATGTTTCATTTTTAACATTTCATCCGTCTTCAATTCAGCATAAAAAATATATAATAAATCATGCTGACTAGCCTCGGCAGGCCCTGAACATCAAATTGGAGAGCAAGACTGGGAAATATCTAGTCTCAGGGTCTTGGGGATATGTAAAAATGATTGAAAGTGATGCCTTTCTCCATTTCCAGTATCCTAGCTCCCTCTTTGAATGTCTTTAAATTTCATCTCAGGAGATGTGGCCTCTTAACTTATAATTGACTTGTTCTTCTATATTAACTATTCTGTCTGGACAGCTGGTTAACAGTTTAGTCAATCAGCTAGTAACTGGTTTTTGATTGATAATCCATGAGTTCAGTTAGAATAGTCAAACTGATTATACAATTGACTCAATAAATATTATATCATTTTAAGTATATATTCACATGATCATTCATGTAAGTCATGAGTTTTTCATTAAACTTTAACTCTGATCCTAGCATACCTTGTTCATCCTGCACTTTAAAAAATCACTGGATTCCTAAAGTAGATTGGATTTACCATATGCATGTCCCTTTATTCTTCAAATGTTCAGAGACACAGCGGGGGAGATGGCGTATTCATGATAGCATGCAAGTGCAGATCCTTGCTAAATATTATCAAAATAGAGTATTTCTTCCAGGTCACGTTTTCCCATTCATCTTGAGCTGCTAAACATACAAGACAGCTTGTGAAGTGTATTTATGCAGCTGTAATTGTGATTATTGTCATTTCCCCCCCAAATCCTGCTGAGCAATCAATCTTTCTAGAGAAACTACAATCACCTCCTGCTTTTTGATCAACATACTGCATAATCTGATTCCAAGTTATTGAAGTAGATATACTAACTCAGTTTTTTAATCACATGTGGGAAAATGGTCTTCAGAATTTAATGTATATATTTTAGAACCAAAGAGATCTCTTCTTGAAAGCTGGTCAGTGATAGTTCAAATTCTGTAAAGTCTAACTACACACTATCATGATATGAAATCAAAACAATAAGCACAGTTCAATGGCACAGATAATGTAGAGAAAATAAAAAGGATCAGATGTACTTTTGCTTATGCGTTGTATTATTTGGATAATTACTAAACTTTCCCAGACATCATGATAGTCAAAGAGTCTGTGGTTGGTTTTTGTTTTTGAATTTATTTATTTATTATTTTTTTTTTATTTCAGCATCTTACAGAGGTACAAATGTTTAGCTTACATATATTGCCTTTGCCCCACCTGAGTCAGAGCTTCAAGTGTGTCCATCCCTCAGTGGTTTGAAGAATCATTTTTAAAAATTTTTTTCTTTAATTGTTCTTTAATTTTTTATTCTTAATTATTATGGGTACACAATAGTAATATCTTTATAGGGTACATGTGATGTCTTGATACAGGCATACAATGTGAATTAATCAAATCAGAATAATTGGGGTATCCATCACCTCAGGCATTTAACATTTCTTTATGTTAGGAACGTTCCGATTCCACTCTTTAGTTATTTTAAAGTGTACCCTAAATTATTGTTGATCATAGTCACTTTGTTGTGCTATCACATATCGTTCATTCTATGTTTGGTAGATCTAAGGCAATTGGAAGACAAATGGGATATTTGAATTTTCAGCAGGAAATTTCTACCACAGCCTTCACATTTTCAACACAGATTGAATGTTGTGAGCGAGTAGTAGCTGAACAAACCACAGAAATAAAACAGTAGACACTCAGAGTTCCTCCCTACCTAATCCCCTTCATCAGAAATGGAGTTGTTTGAATTGAGATGATGCTATTTTTGAACATCTTTTGGTGTTGAGAAGCTTCTTCCCATGGAAATTGAGGATAATTTATTTCTTTTAAGTTTAGGGAAATTAATTTTATTAGGCTTTATATTTCAACAAACTTGGAGTGCACTTTGAAGAAGGCACCACTATTATACTTCAACTGCTGTTATATAGTTTTATATACAGTAGTAATATTATACTAGAATAACTACTATCTAGAGAAGATCATTCTTTTGATGTGTATTTCTGTTTCTTATCTGGAAAATGGGGATAATAATTGTCCTTAGCTTTCAGGGTTGTTGAGAGGATTTAAGGAGTTAAATTTAATAAAGTGTAAGCAAAGTGTAAGTTTCAAATAAATATTAGTACTTAGTCTTATTTCTATGGTCTCAGACCACCAATTTAGGGAAGATCTTTCTGTCATTTTCAAGCCCGTGAGCCTATTTTATTGAACTCATACCAAAGAACACACTAAAAGAGATTTCGGCACTGTTTAGATACATTATCTTAATCTCTGGTCCTGTTACTGAGGTAGAGGCAATATTAACACTGGGTCTTGAACTTATTTGGTTGGGGTAAAGTGCGAAGAAGCCAAGGTTAAAGATCTAATTTCTTTTTGGACTGGTCACCAATAAGGACATAATTGAAATGTATGAATCAGTCATCTATTATGTGTCAGCGATTGCCTAGGGTATATTATTTTTGTACATTATCTCAGGTGAGCTTCCTGACTATCTTGCAAGGTAAAAATCTAAAGCTCAGAAAGGCGAAGTAACCCCTACTGAGTCAAACAGATAATAAGCAGTGAAGCCTAAATTCAGACCTGGATCTTACTAATTTTCAAAAGCCCCTGTTCTTTGTAGTACAGTCTCAACTCTGTGACCTGAGACTAAAATTACAAACCGTGTACATTTGTCTTACAAATGCACGCTATTTAGTACAAAGATGACTAGGTAAAAGGATATAAATGGATATTTAAATGTTTGCATTTAAAACAGATTTAAAGAGCCAATTGTGAATCCTGAACAAGAAAGTGCTGTCAATTCTTTCTCTGATTCTCTTCTCTTCTCTGTCAGAAGAATTCAATGTGTGTTTGCTGGTAACAACCTATATTAAAAGTCTCAAAAGAAATTTGGAAATAATTCAAAATTTGATTATTTAAACTATTTAAATTATAGAATTCTTAGTTCTGTTTTGAAAGAGACTTTTTTCCAGGTTGAAGTAATTTCTTCCTATATTACAAATGTTCTGGATTCTTCAGTGAAAATCACACTCCTTTAAATTAGATATAAGAGAAGATTGGCTTTTAGTGCAAATAAGAAATCTAAAGAACGATATCTGTAATATATTATGAAATTATTTGTTCCTTACATTTTTTCTTCAGTTAAAGTTATGATCAAATTACTCTTTAATGAGCTCCCAAATTTTATGAATCAAAATTCTCCTCTGTCTTTGACCTCTACCTCTTTCATCAAGGGTCATAAACCATATGGAAGGGATTCAATCCATTATAGGAATCATCATGTGGTCTGAAGAGAGATTCGGCCCAGATCCAGAGTTTCGTTTCAGTAATGGGCACCCATCCTGTTCCTTCACTGTAGTTTGGTTCTGACATGCTGTCCAATATTGCATTTGACAAATGCATATGCAACCTTTCTTTGCTTAGCAGATTTCAAACGAGGTGGATGAAATAAATATACCGTTTTGATCTGGTATTGCCCATCTTGCCATCTGGTCTACCATTTAATTTACTTATTCTGACTTATTTCTTATGGAGAGACCCCTCTGAATTTTAGGAGAGCCCTGCATAGTTGAGGGTATATGTAGATAGGGATAACACGTGAGCAATTTTCAAAAAGCCACGTGATGCACCAGTAGGGTACCTATTGTATGGAAAAGTTAGAAATCTTGAAAGAAATATGAGATGAAAATTATATTTAAATGAGGTTTTCCAGTTTTGTCTTTGATATTAAACTGATGAGGTAAATTGCTTTCAGAAGTTAAAATAGAGATCTAAAGGTTATACTATCAATGCAAAAATAGCCCAGAGAGAAGATGGAGAGTTCATTTAAATATGTGATTTGTGGAGATGTAATAACTCTATTAATATTAATTATGCCATTATCATTCACTACTCTCTGAATGGAAAGTTGCCGGTCTATATCTTACTGGCAGAGACAATAAAATGTAAATAGAAGTTGACAATCTTGCTTCTGTGCATGCAGGTTGTTTGTAATTCCTCATTTTAAAAACTCTAGCCAATCTAATGTTGGCGGCGGGGGCGGGGGGGAGTTTAGGTTTGGCAGAAAACTTTGGAAGTGAAGAATTTACTTTTTTTTTTTTTTAAGACAAAGTCTTGCTCTGTCACCCAGGCTGTAGTGCAGTGGCGAGATCATAGTTCACTGCAGCCTCGAAATCCTGGGCTCCGGCAATCTCCCTTCTGCCTCAGCCTCCCAAGTAGGTAGAACTATGGGTGCTCACAACCACACCCAAAGTGCTGGGATTTCAGGCACGAGCCACTGTGCCCAGCCAAGAATTTCCTTCTAAGTGTTGCTTTCCATTGGTGTCTTGTGCTTGGGCTTCATCTAGTCTTTTTTTCAGGTTCCTAATTTTTTTATTTTTTATTGATACATATTAATTGTACCTGTTCATGGGGTACAATGGTAGAAGCTACATGGTCTCCGGTTCTGGTTTATTTCTCACGCATCTGCACAGACTCTTGGGAAAGGGACTGGGGAAGAAAGAGAGCTCTGTCAAGCCTTCCGGAGTGGCTCTCGACAGCAAGGAGACTGTTTCCGACAAGCTGGGTTAGAGGCTGTGGCTTATTTTAATAGCCATTTCTTAGACCGAAGGTTTATCTTTTGGAACTGGGTAAGAGCAGAAAGAATTTTATGTCTGACAAACTATCTCATCAGGGATAGGGTTGTCTTTTAACTCTACACATTGGTATTTTCTTCTTGAAGCAATTGACATTTAATGAGGAAGCAAACAACATTTTGAAGGTTGTATTTATTTTTTTAATTGTGTCTGTCCTAGTGTTTGCAAGATAATGTTTTTATGTTCAATTTAAAATGTTTGATATCAATTTGAGTCCTAAACAGATACATTTCATTAAATTCTCGAGACTGGTTTTCACCCCATTAAGTTCCATTATCAAAATTACCAGGCAATATCTTAAAGGCTTAAAAGTTATATCTCTAATAATTGCACAGGTCTCTTCCTTCTTTTTAAATGTAAAATGCTACTTTAAATGAATCATAGCATGTGTTTTGCTGCCAATTTGAATCCCTACATCTGGGAATCGTCCCAAGATTACCCACTTCCTGTCTGTAGGAGGTAGCATTTTCATTATGAGCATCAACAGCGATGATTTGATGCAGCAATAAAAAGAGACTCCCTAAGCGAGTCCGTGTGACAAAATATGGAAAAGGGGGTATGGCTGTCTTGGGTCCTCAACATGTGAAGATAATTAAATCTCCAAACTTTAATTTCTTCTCTTCTTTTTATAACTATGCCTGGCCTAAAGTCTAAAGAAAGAAAAAGATTTGAAATATGGGCAGAGGGGTGTGGTGCCATATGGCAACACAAACAAAATTACCCAAACACTTCAAAAACAAGCAGGGCACGTTCCTCCCTCTGTTCAGCAACCATATGTGAGCTCCACACGTGAGAAGCTGCCTTCAAGTCGATTCAAACAGACTCTTTGTCTTCGGGCCTCCAATGCATTTCCTTGAAATAAAAGCCAAGGGACCTTGGAGAGGAGCTACAATGAGAGCCCTGCAGGGTCTCATCCCAATATTGCAAATGCTGTAGAACTATTTTTGAAGTGAAAGGACTTTCTGAAAAAGGAAGAAGATATAACAATAAAACGATCATTGTCCTTAACAAGAGGCAAGCTTATCTTTGGCCTTGGACTGTTCTGGGAGTTCGGAGAAAATTAAAAAGATGTATTCCTTTCCTAATGGGATTTATAATTAGAGAAGGACAGTTTTGGCTATGACACACAATGGACACACAGACATTTTTATGAAATCATGAGAATAAATTGATTAAATGAAGAAGGAATGAACTATGTAGAAAATATTAGTAAAATTGGTGGATCCTTGACTCCTAACCTTTTGAACCTAACCTTTCATTTTCTTTTCGCATGGTCTATAATTGCACATATTTTCTCGCTGACTTCTGTCACAACACCTCCTTTGACCTTTTACTTTGAAGTTACCTATTTGGCTTATTTAAAACATACATATTGCCTTAGGGCCAGGAAACCTTATGCCATCTGTGGGATTATATACACAATATATAAACTACATACATAAAATTTAATTGAGAGTTTAATATAAATCATAAGAAAGAAAATCCCCCCCCAAATTCATTAGAAGTTAGAATAAAAAGGAGATTTCTAGAAGTCTAGAAATGAACCTGATAAAGCTGAAAGGGAGGCAAAAAATTTAGAAGTTCAAAAGGACACTGTTTCAGTTCTAGCTTCCAGTTTGACTGCTCAATATAAGATGACTTATTTTTAGTTAAAGTAACTATGTCACATTGAGTATTTAGTGAAAGCTTTAAAAGGCCAAGTTAATGAAAATACCTAATACCTGTTAGGAAACCAGTTTGGTAAACATTTTTAGTGGCCTCACTATAGGGCAATTTGAACAGAATGAAAACACTAGTTATTTTTTTGTTACCCACACAATTACCAAGGTATTTAAGCATATTTGGAGTTTTTATTATAGCGTATTAATCTCTAGTTCTTTAGACATTTAGTGCATTTATCATCATGCTAGTTACGTAAAATAATAATTGAATTATTGTAACACATTATCAGAAGGTTAGACTGTCAGCAACCTTAACTTTATTTAGGTTTGTACTACGTTACATTTTAAAATACACCCATGCACTCACACACAACACAATACACACTTGGGTTCAAATATCTATTCACATGTTCAGGTATTAACTGCTTTAAGATGACTTTATTTAAAAATTAAGAGCAAAAAGGGCTTTGAAATATCTGCTAGTCCAGAATATTAACCACTTAATTCTTATGTTTCTTTTCCAAATCTCTTGCCTGTTAGTAGTCTTCCTACAGTAACTTCTATCAAATCCGAATTTTTGAACCATTTTGGCTTCCATAGCAGGACTTAACCCTACACTTGCTGGGAACACAGAGTGAAGCAGTCTGTGACCCAAAAGAAGCAAGTGTGGCTCTGAGTCACTGTCCTGCAGCCTTAGGGGCCAGAAGCAAAAAGGGTCTTTCTTCCTTGGCCCGTTTATTTTTAAATTCCTTTTTGAAAATCAAAATTTGCAACTACCAAAGTAGTTCAGCAGCTAACTAATCCATAGTTCATTTCAATTGATCTTAAAGTTCATGAAGATTCACTTTTTTAAGTGACTGGTCCCCATTTACATGTCAGCACAAATCAGTGTAGATCAGACAAGTGAACCAGAGTTCCAAAGGAAAAGCTCTGTATAGGCCATCTAAAAAGTTATTGGGACAGACTTGCCCTTTGATAGAAGCGCATTGGAATGGAATAATGTCTCGTTTTCTAGAAGACAAGCACTCAAATGATGTCAGCCATGCTTGAAGAGGACATTAAAGCATCTTCTATTTAAAAAAAAAAAGGGGTAACAGATTCTAATAGCAAAGCAAAGTTACTTTCTATGATTCCAGTGTGCTTTATTGATGGACAGTCCATAGTTTGCTTCTCTTAGATTATTTACTGATACGACTTTCAGTCTGACTTTAAAATGTTCCATACTTATTTGTTAATTTTTTAAATTATGCATTCTGTGCATTAATTTTATTTTGGAAAAAAACAACATAAAATGTAAAGACCCATTATATGGTCCAACTATGAAGGGGCTGTAGCAATAAATTAATTTGCTAAATGCTATTTCTCAGTCACAGACTTAAGGGACAACATGTTGAGGAATAATAATCACGATGAGTTGTAGATGAGAAAGTGGAAGGGTTACCTAAATTGAATAAGTAGTGCAATACGGGTGCCACAGATCTCATCAGCGAGTTTACTGTATGACAATATCATCTGTATCACTTGACGTTACAACTGCTTATTTAAAATAAATTTTATGGCCAAGGTAGTCAAAAGAAGTATTGTGCATTTCTTAGGCATTAGCCATGTATTGAGAACTTTGATTGTATGATACAAATTCACTACTGGAGTACTAAAGTTATGCTTTGTTTTGCTAACCTTGGCTAGGCTATTACCCTCTTGGTTAGAATTTTTGAAATTTTTTAGTTACCTCATAGATGCATGATATTTAAAGATGTCAGGCAAAAAGGGGGACAAAAGTAAAGGTTTTAGAAATGATACATGACAACAGACTTAAAATCTCAGAGACCCCCTGTATTTATTATCTACCTGCCAGTTGTCCCTTTATAGGTTATTGCTCTAATGCTGGGTTTTAAACTTACAAGTCCTTGTGATGC
>RJWJ010008033.1:0-55024 GCA_004363605.1 Indri indri | reverse complement strand
TCATGAGATTTTTCCGCACTGGACTTTTCCCCATACTGATTTATTTTTGTCTGGAGGGAGCCATGTCTGGGCAAGAGTTTAGCAGACTCATTTCTGAGTTTCCTGTAAGTACCATCTTCTCTACAGAATCTTCACACTGCACCCTCCCAGTCTACACCTGCTATTTCTTCCCTTTCAGCAGCTCCTAACAGCTCTCCAAGTGTGAGAGGCATCTTAACACACTGGTAAGTGGCAGAAAGAGAGAAATTCCAAGTTTGAGAATGGGGAGGAGGGAAGGAAAAAGGAAGAACGGGAGGGAGGAGATAATCACATAGATTAGCCTCTCTTACTAAAAATAAGACGTGTGATACTCTGAAAAGCAGAGATTTTAAATGCTGAATCCAAATTTCTAAATGGAGTGTGTCTCTCCAGGACATGAGATTTTGCAAAAGAAATGACTAACAAAAAAATATCAAGGACCCCAGAGTGCATGGGTCCATTTTATGCTAAATGCACCCTATATAGAAAAAGTGAATCATCTATCCTAACATGAATGAACTTGCACCGTAATCTCTTTTCCTTCAAAAACCCAACATTTAGGCTTTTAATAAGAAAAGGGTCATGGTTTTGTCCTTTGTCTCTCACCTGCCACTTTCTGAAAAATCTCTGCTTTATTGCTGGGTGTTGTGTTAAACTGCTACACACTGAAGTGTGATACTGCATTAATTATATTGGCCAGTAGAGTAGGTACAGAGATACACTTTCTTGTTACTTGGTCTGTGTGTGTTGGGGGACAGTGATGCCATTTCTTCATCAACTCATTACATTACAAAAGACTTTCTAATATATTTATACACAGATTCTACATCAAAGTTAATTTAAGAAAAAGGCAAATTCAAAGGGCATATGAATAGCCCTAACCGTAGTTAAGGGGTTTTGTTTCCAAATGAACTGAATGTTCCCACTCTTCAGTGAGAAACTGTTATGTTCATCACCGCTTCCTTATCAGAGTTGTGGTCTCCAGTGGATCCCCACTGTGAGCTGCAGCAGACAAAGGTAAAACAGGTTCTTGGGAATTTGAGTGAATGTTCTCTTCTCATGATGTCAGTTCTGCACAGAAGTGAGCATTGTGTTGTCTCAAGTTTATCTCGGAGTATGTTTAAACCAGGTAATAAGAATCTCTGGAAACTGTTTCATTACAGGAAATAGCAGGAAGAGAGAATTGTGGAATCTATGTTTTCCTGAGTCACATATGCTTTAGAATATTCAAGAAAGAGAACATCTCTAGGTGTTTGCTTATCATCTCAGTATCTTACTCTTTTAGATTTCAAGTTGTCTAATTTTGAAACTAGGGGAATCTAGGTCTTTATGAGAACTAATAAAGTCTTAGAAGCAAGAAAGACATAAAAATTAGTAGGAATGCCCCAAAGTAATTGGCTACATCAGTGGTTTTGAACCATTTTTCATTGCGACACACTATAAAAATGTATTTTATATCACAAGTCAGTATGCACTAACAAATACATGTATAGTTACCTTTACTATGACTGCCATGCTCACATATTCCCTTTCCTTTCTATTCTATTTCATTTAAAAATTGCTTATGATTTATTAAGTTACTATAACGTACACTTAGGTGTCTCAATAAACTGTTTGGAAACTGTTTTACTAATGAAAAAAATGCCTCCCCCCAAAAACAGTTTATTTTATACATCTGGGTATGTATGGACTATAAAGGGGGCATGCAGAAAGGAGTTCTGACTTGTCTGCACGATGTAAGCTATTAATACTTTAATATTATTAAACTCCTGTAGGTACCCCAGAATAATGACAGGGTAATTTGACTGTTTCTCTGGGAATAAGGCATGGGTTTGGTCACAAAGAAGATCCCAAAGAAAAGAGTCTACCCTTCAAAAAAGAGTGATTGGATATGATATAAAAAATATATAGACCTGTGGAATTACTGGAGTGTTTCTTAGGAAATGGAGGGAAAGTTATACTGCACATATTTACCAGGGTCAGGAAGATCAGGGAACCAAGGTAGCAGAGGGAAGACTGTGAACTGTACAAAGCCATCCGACAGGCTGCCAGCTCCAAGGATGACAAACAGGAAACAAAATCTCTCTTTTTACACACACATACACACACACAGAGCATGCAAGAGAGCATGCACACACACAAAGAGCTTCTTTCAGTGGTTTTTATTGGTGAAGAGATATGAATGAAATGAATAGTAACTATGTTTCAATCAAAGAAGAGATGAGTTCAGAGGATTGGACAGGATGCACAGTTAGATGACGCTTTGTAGGAAATAGTAAAAAACACAAAATTGGGATTTTACTCTTAGTGAAGGAGGAAATAACTGGAAATGTACTTTTAACTAGCTTAAGACAAGTATTTTCTGAGAAAAATCACTTTTTAAATAATGTTTTTACTGTTTTTGTTTTGTTTTTTTGTTTTTTCTGGTTATGAGTCCACTAAATAGTTCATGAGGTCTTTTGTGTAGAAAAGGATAACGCATTTTTGTGGTTTAATAGAGTCATACTCAAATCAAAGAAGGACGTGATCTTTTAAGGTGGTAGAAATTGAAGATTGATATCTTCTCAAACTCTGGGGCTCTGTGATTCCAAGTTTTGGTGGGAAAACCTGAGAGATGCAGCATCAATATAAATTTTAACTTTCCCGTAAAGTTGCCTCCTTAATGTTTGCTCTGTTAAGGGAGGCAAAAACGTGTAGGATGTCTTAGAACTATAATCCATATAAACAAAAATTGTCAAAGAAGTTTCAGCTTTAATGCCAACCCAGAGGGATTGGTACTAGCCTCCAGTACTATACTGACGTGCAGTGTAAGGCCATACTTGGGATAAGTGAGAAGGAGGCTGATGATGTCAGTCATGAGTATAGCAAAAGGGACAATAGGTCTATTAGCTTAATTTCTTTGCCCCTTCTCTAGCTCCTAATTTTGAGACATTAGAAGCAATGCATTTATCTTCTAAAACAAAAAATGACAGAAACAAAACACACATTACAATTTGATGAGTTTTTTCATAATATTTTATACCCATTCAAACAAAGCATGTAAGCAATTTTGAAAATCTACATTTGAATTCAACATAAGCCACAATTCTAAAAGAGAACAGCTCTAAGTCAAAAGACCTAAGTCTGAGCTTGACTACTTACCAGTAAATTGATACTGGGCTCATTATTTAACACCTGGTTTAACATTACCACTATAAAGTTCTTTGTATGTATATGTTATTGATCATCTAAAATTATGATTTTTAGTAACAAAACAACAGAAAGGGGAAATGAACCTTAAAGAAGTATTTTTGAATTTACATCCTATTATTTTGCAAGCCAGGGAGAATTCCTCCTTTTCTTCAGTTTAATTGAGGCATAATTGACGAGTAAACATTGTATATATTCAAAGTATACATTATGATGTTCCGATATATGTATACAATGTAAAATGATTCCCACAATCAAGTTAATTAACACATTTTTCACCTCACATAGTTATCTTTTTTTGTGATCTGAATACTTACAATCTACTTCCTTGGCAAACTTCAAGTATCTAATGCATTATTATGAACTATAGTTACCATGCTGTACATTAGGTCTCCAGAATTTATTCGTCTCATCACTGTAAGTTTATACCCTTTGACCAAGATCTCTATATTTTCTCTATCTCCAGCCCCTGTAGTCTTCCTCATAAGGTCTGAGACACAGTACTGTTTAAGTTGGGTTCCTTTGCAAATCACATAAACTCTTCCAGGTTATGAATTAAGCAGTACTTTGACAGAGTAATTTCCTGATTTAAATAGTAGCTTAGATGTAATCTATTTCTATTTCTTAGATGTAATCTATATTCTAGCAAATATAGTTGAGTATTTTGGTGTGGCTTTGAAGACAGAAACCTGCCCACTGCTTGGATATCAATTGTGAGTAGCTAGTAAAAAAGAAATCTGTTTTTTTATTTGAAAAATGACAGAATATTAAGCCCAGTAAATACAATAAAATATATAGCGATCTTGAACTATTTGATATTCTTATAATATTTATATTTTAGGAAATTCAAACATCATTCAAGAAAGTACTAATGTAATATATTTGTACTTAGTTTGTTTCCATATCCAGATGGTAAACTCCATGAAGGGCGGAACCTGTTTATTGTGTTTGTCATTGAATCCTTTGGTTCTAGGAAAGAACATAATAAGTTTTAAATAGCTGTCTATAGAGTAATGGATGAATGGCCCTGATGGAATTTAAAGCAAAGACAAACAAAAAGAAACAACTTATATGTTGGCAATACCTAGATATCTTCTAGAGCTTGGAAAATAATCTTTAATTTTAAGTCTGTTGAACATGAGACACCAAAAAATTCTTAACTTTTGAACATTGTGCTAATTATAGGATCATTAAGCTATACTTTTTATGGTAGTAATACAAACACATCTAAATAGAGATATTTCTCATAGACTAAAGTACAATGTAGCATTATGTTTAAGATTTCTGATTTCGAATCAGTCTTAGCTGGCTTCCATATACCCACTCATTTACCTCTGTAAATTACCCACTTTTGTGTTGCTGGACAAGATACATAATTTGTATAAGGCTCCATTCTCTCATCTGTAAAATGGAAATAAGGGTATCTACCTCATAGTTGAGAATATAAAATGAAACTTATATATATATATATGTATACATGCATACATATGGTGATTAGAAGATGGAAGATGATAAATAGATGATAGTTATGATTCATATAATGAAAACTCAATTTACTGCTAGATTATATAACCGGGTTTATTGAAAATTTAGAAATTACAGTTGTTTTTCTGTTCTGATAAATAGTTTTTGGAAACTTGTTTTATTATACACAAGTAACTGGATTTGTGGATTTTTTTTTATGAGTTGAATTATTTTTTTTTTTTTTTTGAGACAGAGTCTCATTCTGTTGCCCGGCTAGAGTGCCGTGGCGTCAGCGTAGCTCACAGCAACCTCAAACTCCTGGGCTCAAGAGATCCTTCTGCCTCAGCCTCCCGAGTAGCTGGGACTACAGGCATGCGCCACCATGCCCCGCTAATTTTTTCTATATATTTTTAGTTGTCTGATTAATGTCTTTCTATTTTTAGTAGAGACAGGGTCTCACTCTTGCTCAGGCTGGTTTCGAACTCCTGAGCTCAAAGGATCCGCCCGCCTCGGCCTCCCAGAGTGCTAGGATTACAGGCAAGAGCCACCGCGCCCGGCCCTTTGGGATCTTTTGATAAAGACTTTCCTAATTTAATCAAAAAGCATTTACGAATTCATATAAAGGGCTTTGGTGTACAAAGGAAATTGAGTTTGAAATATTAGATGCCATAAGGAATAGAAAATTATTTAGATTTATAATATCTGAAATTATGATAAATGGGAAATTACACATGCATTTATAAATCATAATAGATGCATTTTTCAGAAAGCCAATAGCAACTTTAGGGTAAGAGGCCCTAAGGTTTTTGAGTAATGAAGCCTTAGTTTTCGTACTTTTGAGTGAAAATAACAGTATCTACTCTCTCTCTCTCTTCCTCCACCTCCTCTTCCCAGTGAATAGATACGTAAACATAAAAAAAACAGATAGAAATAGAGATTGGCATAGCAATTAGTACAATACTTGGAACATTACTGACAAGAACAATAATGCGTTTGATAATAAGGTACACCACAAATGTGCTTAGCCAATTAAGGCTAAAAAAATTATCAGAGTCCAGAGGAAACACAGTTATAAACACCATAGGGAAGCAACCACTACATTAAGAAATATCATTGATTATATTAATTTATCATCAGGGACTCATTTTAATTTTAAGATGATGAGATTTGGTGTTTTTTTTTGCAAAGATAAATTGAGAAAATATCACAGAATGGCAGTTATAACTCTGCATCTTCTCAACTGCATTGGCTTAAGTGAATTTTATGGTATGCTCATGCAAGGACAATTTTTTCTCTTATCTTTTTCCCCTTTCTGTTACTTTGGGAATTTTCTTCATGAGCAAATAGTGACTATATAAACTTATGCCATTATGATTACTTTTCTTGCCAAACATTTGCAGCATGAGGCATGCTCACATAATGCACATTTGCCATTATTTACATGATATGACCCCCTCAAACCATCACATTTTGATTGGACTTAAAAAAAAAAAAGACACTTTACCATTAGGATTACAACATCTTATTTTGTTTTTGCTTTGGGTCTTGCTTAAGGTGGAAACTGACAGAAAACAAAGCATGATAAATTGCATGTGCTTTGTTTTTACTTTGTTTTCCGAATGTAAAGGAACACATAAGAAATGGAGCTTACTCTACAGCATGTTTCCTGGAAATGGAAGCCTGCAGTAATAAAACTTGAAGGAACACTTTAACTTTTCCTATCCCGAGAAACACGTTAGATATTGTGAATCATTTTGAAAGACATGCAGTCTCAGTCTGGAATTGCTGGAAATTTACTAACATCTTGGTTTGCCCCAATAGAAAAGCTTCGGCTTGAATTACACTGCACTGCTTATTGCTTCGTCACAGTGGGACCTATAACAAGTGGGACCTTGGTAGACTAAGGTGTATGAATTAATCTGGTTTGTGGCTTAGAGCAGAGGAAGAAAATTGAAGCCAACCTCCAATAACTGATGACATCCATTACAGGTCTGCTGACATTTTAAGACTTTGATGCAGGGCATGGAAGAATTGCAACGACACCACTTTTTTTCACCGTTCAACAAAAAACCCCCACTGATTTCACTTAGTGCAACAAACTTTTTATTTTTCTTTGTTATAGGTATATTAATAGCATCAAAAATCCACTGTTTTTGTGAACCCCTTTTGGAAACTGCAAAGGCAATTGAGATTTTTGAAGTGATGAATAGTTTCTTTGCCAAGAGAAGTTTTGACTGTAAGAAAAGTGTATGCCATCTGTGATCTTGGCAACTGATCTGGTTTGCTACTCTTGGACATGAAACTCTTCTGTCATTTTAACCTGTGGGTATCAGCTGATGTAAAGGATACTGCCAGCAATCCTCAAATAATTCTTACCCACAGGCCTAAAAGTCACCAATTAAAAATTTGGCAAACTTTTTGTTGTTTTCTGCTATACAGAACAAAAATCTTAGAGGTATTTGAATAAAATTAAGGCATAAGTTTCACTTTTATTTTTGAGAAGAGAAGAAAAATGTTCAACTTGTAGAACAGTTTGACAATATTCAAGGTCATCCAATCAGCCACCTCACGTGATACCTAAGGTGGCTACTTCACTAATCTGGCATTCAGTAATGGAGTACTGATGGCAACCAACAATTGGCTTTTCCTGTGTTGTAGGAAGTTCTTCTTAATAGCAAACCCTGCTGATTTCTCTGCAGTAAAAAACTATCACATGGGAGCAGTGTTAAACTTATCTGAAGATTAATTAAAAGTTGATTTATGGATTTCTCTTTGTTTACTACATCTCTCAGTATTAATGGCCTGAAACTTTCCAAACATGATCTTGTAAGGAAATGAAATGCTCCAGTTCAAATTCCATCAGTGAGTCCTATAGAATCCTGTTGATCATTGATACACAAATATCAATGTCCAACAGTGAAACTTTGGTCAATATTTTTGTTTGCTAACTTTGTAAACTATGTTGTCATCAAAAAGAGAATTTGAAATCAAATGGATATAAAAAATTAAATGCATTATTCCAGAAGGAAAACTACCTCCCCAAATTTAAATTTATCTTTAAAACAAACAATATTGACTTTCAATAGAAATATATTTTCTGGCAGAATCAAAGTTTCATTTTTGTTATGTTTTCCCCATTTAATTGTATTTAATCCCTGCAAAAATGGGAGCTATAGAGGTGTTGATGTTTGTACAGAGAGCTTTCAATCCAAGTGAAGGAAATTAATTTCCAGCTCAACAAAATAAACTGCTATGGTCCCTGTGCTTAGAAAACTTTTGCTCTACTCTTTGCCTAATTAATTATTTCATGTAGATTTTCTGGAGAAAGCATTCCCCGATCGCCCTTATCCAGGCAAATTTGCCTATTTTATAGTCTTGCATGACCACATACCAGCCCCTTATATTATAGAACTTATCATATACACAATTTTACATGTTTATGTAAATTCTTTCAACCAATGTGTCTTCCATTGGCCTGCACCTTCCAGGAGAGCAGAGGCTCTGCCTGTTTTTCTTCACCATCGTCTTCCCAGCACCTAGAAGAGTGTTGTACCTCGTAGGAAGTTGTTAAATCTTTGCTAGAGAATGAAGACGTACCAAATTGTAAGATCCTTACACCTGAGGAAAGAGAGGCATAGTTCTGTGGTGGAGAAGACTGTGACCTTCAAGCTGTTAGGCAATCCATTTGTTCAGGTTCTGGAGAGTTTTAGAGAAAGAGAGAGAGAGACACACACACACAGAGACAGAGTGAGGGAGACAGAGGGGCACTCATGAGAATTGCAGATCATTATTTGACTAGATAATTTTGTTAAGCCCTTGAAAAGAGATCCATCCTGTTCTTATATATTTTACTATTATGCAAACACACAAATATATATACATAATACATATGATAAATACATTTCATTGTTCTGGATAAATTTAAAGACACAAATTGTCTTCGGTCCACCATGATTTTTATATGTGCTTTCTAAGCACCCTGTGAAATGAAGTATTCATGCTTGTCACCTGCTCTTCACATGTTCCTATTTCAGTGACTCCTAAGAGACATGTCAGTTTTCCAGCTATTTACCAGGGGTCACCAAAGCTGGAAAACTACTTCTTTAGCCAATAGAAAAATGTTGTTTTCCCTAAAGTTTGAAGAGTCAAAATTTATTATCCAAGTTGTTAACGTGAGGAGATTTTTCAAAGACATAAACATATACTTTGTGACTTTTTTTTTTTTTTTTTGCTTAAACTGAAAGTATGAAGCCACTAATAAATAAAGTGCCAAGATTGGAAACATCATTAGCAACTAATTACTTGGATAATTTCGCTCATAACTGCATGATTTTTACTACATTACAAACAGTGGGTGATGTTGTCAGTTGGACTTTTACAGCATGGTCAAGTTTTTCACTTGCTGGAGGAACTGTAATGAATCAGACAGGACCTGGAAACATACCACGATGTGAATTAGCAACCTGCACCTTGTGTAAGAGAGCCTGCAACCTGTTTAGTCTGAATGTTAAGGTAACTGACACCTTCATAAACACCCACTTCACCCTGATTTGACTTAAACACAGCTGTTATTAGAAGCAACCTCAGATCATGACTAGCTCTTATGGATGCTTAATCATGCGGTGCAGTGCTAAGATGGGGAATTCAAGTGACATTCTAAAATCTACTTAATTGCTAATAATAGAAAATGAGCCTCAAGGTGAAAGCCCGGAGATGTAAGAAGAAATAATTATTCCTTTCTCTTCACAAGCCATCATAGTTGATTCACAGTTCATTTCAATAGTTTCTTCAACAGAATGGAATTCTCAACTCTGGTTTCTAAATGACTGTTCTGGTCATATTGAGTATACATTTAGTCTGAGACACCTATCGGGCCCCAGTTTCTAGTGGCAGATTATATCTTTGATTAGGCACAGCAAAGGATATGGTGGTTTGGATGAACCCATCTATGCCAGCTTTATAAGCTTCTATTTTTGATAAATTTTCATTTGTTTAATAAATTTACCATTCAAAAGCAATATAAAAATGTTGAGATATCTCCAGATCTCAAAAATTGCACACATTTCTATGTGTATGGGAGAACATATAATTGAGTGCATTTTTTGCATTTAATCTATGAAATATCATCTAGCCTGCTAAAGTTTATTTAAAATACCTATTGCGATTTTACTAAAAATAGTAAGATATATAGTAGGATTAGTGAGAATAACGGTAACAAGAAAAGGTGCCATTAACAGGTACTCAGTGTATCTATTTTAACATGCTTTCTAATTTTATTTAATTACATTGAATGAAAATAATAATGCATTGTATAGTTGTTATTACTCGCTTCTTCTGTTTTGTACACTAAATGCTGAAACCTTAAGATTTCAGAGACATACACAGTTTATTGCACTCATCCAATGTGGGTGGTCTTCACCAGTCAGCCTTTAATCTCATGAACCCATTTTGCAAGTCCCTGGAGTATTCTGCATTCATTCAACAAACAGAGACAGGGAATGGGTAGAGGACTATGGGACAGTATTTTATTGTACCAGCCTGAAAGTGGTCGCCATCACTTCTACCCATAATCTACTGGGCAGAAAGCAGTCATGTGGCCACTTCTTACTGCAACTATAGGAGAAAAGTGAGATGTTTTTGGTGAACACGTGAAAATATCTGCCAGATTCACATTTATCAGTGAACAAAATTATAATCAGAGAATCATATCATCTTCCCAATCCAAACAAATAATTGGAACTCTAGGTGTTATTTAAAGTTAGGTGTGGCATTTCTAGCTATGATGAAGTAACCCAACTAGACTCGATGTCCCATAATAGAAAATTAAAAAGTGGACAAATGTATGAATCAACTACTTGCAGACATTGATCAATGTGCTAGGTAAGACCTTGAGTCCTGAGAAGACAGATAAAAGTGAGGCGAACCCTACAATTACTTTGGCTTTCTGGAGGCACTTTCTAGACAACAGTAGAGGAGTAGGGAAACCAAGCAAAAAATAGCAAGTAGACAGATATTAGAGTTTGGTGAGCCTGCGGCAGCTATTACTTGTGATAACACCATAGAGGAGAGAGCTACACAGAGAAAAATAAAAACCATAAATCTACAAAGGGGTCCCATTGCATCTGTTGCTGATATTAAATTTTGAATATCTTGAGGGAAATCCTTCAAGGCTGGGCAAAGAATGGGGTGCTATAAACTAAAACATTCTTAGTTCACTTAGAACTGGAATAATTTAAGTTCAAAGCAGTCAGAAGAGGAAGGCTGTATTGAACATTCAAGCCATTCAGCAAAGACCACAAAAGATCATTCCTTTTGACCAGGATCAAACTAGCCTTAGAGTAGAGACTATAAGAGATCTGCTTCCATGAAGCATAAAACAGGTTTCAAAAGGATCCAGATGTTCTGCAAGTAAATTAACCACAAGCAAAAATAAAGCATTGATATATAAAGAAGACAAAAATTACAGCTCTCAATAATATAATATGATATTCAAATTCTTCAGTGTCTCCTATAAAATTATCATGTGAAGAAGCAGAGGAATACTGAGCTAGCTGTAGCTAGATATAAAGGATATATATATATATGTGTGTGTGTGTGTGTGTGTGTGTGTGTGTGTGTGTGCATATATATAGCTATATATAGTCATGTATATAAGGAAAAGATGAACAGAATGAAGAGATGAATAGTTACAAAATAGAAACTAATGGAATTTCTGAAGCTTAAATCTTCAATATTATAAGTCACTGAATGGGATTGAAAGTAGGTTGGACCTTTCAGAAAAAAAGAACAGAGAACTTTATGGATCTATATTGAATCTATACAAATTGAAACACAAAAAGAAAATGGAGAATGATGATATAGTTTGCTAGGATAAAGGCAACTGCGAAGTTGACAAATCCTTATGTACAAGAAATGGAATTTCATAGTAAGTTCAAATATGGTTTTATTCCATTGCATAAGACCTACTAATGGCGTTACAACAAATTTTACTTTTTCCGTAAATCATTTTTAAAGAAACTTTTTATGTAATTTATATGATGTAAATGAGATGCATATCATAATATGAAGAATGGTAATTTAGAGAGATGTTATATAATAGATTACACTTTCAATTCATGATTTTTTCAAGTAGATAGAGGAGGCATTGTTAATTTTTTTCCTTCTTCTAATTACCTGACAGTGAATGACACCTTCATCCGTATGGTCAGTTGCTCAAGCACAGGAGTCATCCTTGGCTTACTGTTTTCATTACCTGCCCCACATAACAAACAATTCCATAACCAAGGTGTTGATTCTCTTCCTTAAAATATCTCCATTTCCCTCTCCAAACTATACTGTGTGGAATTCTTCAAACATGTTCAAGTTGGTCTTCCTGATTTAGTCGTGCCATTCTATAGTCCATTCCCCACCCTGTTGCTGGACTGATCTTTGAAAAATACATTTTTGATCATGTAAATCTTATTTAAATCCCTACAATGGCTCGTCATTGATCCAAATATAAAGTGTAGTCTCTTTGCCATAGTTTATGTCTTGTATGACAAGGATCCTAATTACCTCCAGCCTCATCTCTTGCAAATTTTCTCCTTTCATTTGAAAGGGATAAGTAAATGATGAGGTCACACTGATAGTGAGTTTTAAGCAAAGAGTTTATTGCTGTAATATTTTAGAATACAGTCAATCAGATTCTGATATTAGTTTGTACAAGTAAAAATTTATACAAAAATCTTAAAATTTTACAATGGCATGTATGACATGGATTTTTTTCAGTGCTGTTTGTACAGTAAAATGACAATAAAATGCATGTTACCTAACAGAATTATTCTCTACTGACATCTGCTTGATATGTTTTGATGTATTTTACAATGAAGGCCTTGTTTTCTGGTTATAATGGTAAAATTTCTGTGGTAGTTACCTAGAATTGTAATCTGTTTTGTGATCAAGTTTAGGATATTTGTATGTATCATCTGATTGGAAGTTTTAGAGAAAACTTCTTGTTCAAGGAAATGCTTTAAGCTTAAAATGAGAACTTTTTCTTTATTTAAAAAAAGGTCTATAATTACTGCCATCAATTTTAGAATGGTTTGATTTTTATGTTTGTTTGTTTTAGGAGACTCTAATTAAACATTCAAACCCTTTCCGATATTAGATCATAGAATGACCTGTAAATCATAATGTTAGATAGACACAGCTAAAATATTAGTTAACGTATAAACATCTACAATGATAGCTGCTCTGCTTATGTTATTTTTAATATAAAAGTTTATATTTTGCTATAATGTTCATTGACATGTATTATTTTATATTTGTAAAATAATTCAGTTTTGAAAAGTTGAATATTTTCTAAATCCAGAAATATAACAATTCATAGGTGGATAAAAAAATCTTTCAAAACAGTATGTAATTTAATTATTTTAGTGTCTGTTTTCCACTCTCAAAATTAGGTCATTCTATAGAAGACATTGAAAGAATAGTTTCATTACAATGGTCACTGAACTTTTGTCTTGCCATATAAATCCACAAGAAAATTTTTGAATGCAGTTCTTGTCTTCCATTATATTTTTACAGCCTAGCACATATGAGCTGCTAATAAACACTTGTTGAATTCATGAGTCAGAACAAATTCATCTGCATTTTATGCCTATTTGATAATTATGAGTATTTAGTATGAGAAATGTTCTATCCTATGCAGTGGGACAGATATGAAGGCATAAGGATAGCTTAAACAAATTCTCCACTCTCCAATTTCATTAAAATGGTGGCATGAATACAAATAGAGTCTATATCTCTGAATGCATTCTTTCAATTGTCTTTTGAATATTTTTTAATTATAGAGTCATCTTCTGAAATCTCCTTAGTTCTGAGAATGTTCTATCTGTACCTTTCTCGTACTTGTCGTTTTTGATTCTATATTAAAAATATTTATAGGATCTATTTTTTTTGCTGGGTACAGTGGCTCACACCTGTAGTCTGAGCACTCTGGGAGGCCAAGGTGGGAGGATCATTTGAGCTCAGGAGTTTGAGAACAGCCTGAGCAAGAGCGAGACCCTGTTTCTACTAAAAATAGAAAGAAATTAGCTAGACACCTAAAGATATATAGAAAAAAAATTAGCCAGGCATGGTGGCACATGCCTGTAGTCCCAATTACTTGGGAGGCTGAGGCAGAAGGATTGCTTGAGTCCAGGAGTTTGAGGTTGCTGTGAGCTAGGCTGATGCCACAGGACTCTAGCTAGGGCAACGAAGCGAGACTCAGTCTCAAAAAAAAAAAAAAAAAAAAAAAATCTGTTTTTTCTAGTAGATTATAAACAAATTGAGGCTATATCCATGTTTGATTCACTGTCAATTCTTTCAAGAGTTTTTAACAAAAGGAAGAATTTCAGAATATATTTATTGAAATAATGAATGACATCACTACTCTATCAGATAATGTATAATGAATGCTTAAGAGTGATCCTATGTGATTCAGAGAAGGAAGAAACTTTTTCCATTTGGAGATATTTCTTTATTCAGTACGCATTTACCTTATTGTTCTATGTGTCAAGTATTGTATTGGATGCTGGTCATATAAAAGTGAACAAGATAGATATGGTCTCTGCCCTGTGGAAATGAACATTAATTACTTAATAACTTTAATTAATATGAACGAAGTGATGAGGAAACTACAGAGTATTATGACAGCAGGCATTAATAAGCTCTGATGTGGTAAAGGAAGTAAGGAAGGTAAAGGGTCTGTTAGGGAATGCCTTCACGGAGGAGGAAGATTGGAACTGTGCAGGAATCTGGGTACATACGGAGGGGGAGATATTGAAAGGGCAGGATAGAGGGCATATGGGAGCAAAGGGATGAAATCAGAAAAAGATGGGGTGTGTTTGGCAGTCCTTGAGTAGACTGGGAATGAGAGGAAGTGCTGATGAGGTGGAGGATGCCAAACTCTGGAGGGGCCTCAGATATTTTAAATCTTAGCTTCACCCTGCAGTGGGGGAGCGGTAGGGCGGGGGCATGGGAAGTACTGGGGAAGCACTGGTGACATAAGCAAAGAAGCTTACGTGTTGGATGCAGAATGCATTTGGGATGGAGAAGAGGGGAAAGAAGAGAGAACATGGAATAGGAAAGTCAATAATTAAAGATACTTGTTAAAGTAATACTCCAGTTGTCCAGTAGTGAGCCTAAACTAAGGTGAGGAGGACTTTGGAATGGTTTTCCATAAAAGGTAAGAATTCTGTAGTTCTTCATAAGGTCAAATCTCTGAAACCCTACGATGATAACTGCTCCTTTGAAATCTCATGATTAAGTCCCAACTTTGAGAAAATCTTCTAGGAGTTTTACTTTACGTATACTAAAAAAATAAAATAAAAACCAAAAACGAACAAACAAAAAACCTAAACTTTTAAAAGTCTAATAAAGCCATCATTGTTTTAACACCAAATGAGTTCTGAAACAAACGAAAATGAAAAAGGTAAGGCAGGGCCAAAGGTAGTTGAAGAAACAAGCTATTATTAATATACAGGTAAGTACAAAGTCCTTGGACACCTTGATAGTCCCAATTCTAGTATTACATATATTTTGATCACTTATTGCACTTGTACATAGAAATGCCCACACTTTAGAGAAAAAAACTTTTTGACAATTTTCTTCTTATTAACCTCAACAAAATTTAAACCATTTTTGACATAGGCAATAAGGCAGGCTATATTTCTAGAAAAAGTTTATTTCTAATATAATAAATGAAAGCTATACACCACTTGTCATAAAAATCTTTGGTAGAAAGGGAAATGTTCCCTAATGTTAACTCCATGATCACTGCCACTTTAGCATCTCTCTCTCCTGGAAGATCCACTAGTCTCTGAAGTGTTATTCAAAGTTTTTCCCAGAGTCTAATGAAAATAATTTGCTAATGGATGTTTTGTTTGATTTGTATCCAAAGGCAAAGAAGGACATAAATGATTAGCATCTGAATGTGAGATACACAAGAGAATTTCCTTTTAAAAAATGATGCTCTCATAGTACAAACAAAAGGCATGATAAACGTTTTTGTCAAATTTGTGAAAAAAGAAATAGAGAGGACACTGCCTTCCCTCATGAAAGCTGTACAAAGATGAGAACAATACCTTGGCAGATCATTCGTGCATTCCCTTTGGATGCGGCACTAGCTCACTCTTTGTAGTCTCGAGTTGTAAACAACTGAATAAGCCTTAACGTTTTGATCAATATTTAGTCCTGTTCTTGTGAGTTCCACATTTGTTGAATTTATGGTTTTAGGCTTCTGAAATAAACTGATATCACCACAGCATCAACTTTGAGATAATATTGTTTCTTTGGATATTTTTGGAAAAATATTTTTAAAATAAATTTTCTAAGAGTAAAGAGAGGTATAACATAGAAGATTCCTTTGTGTTTTTTACTGTCTCTACTCAAATTGTTGCCTTTTGCCCCCAAAATAAGAAATGGTCCATTGCAATAGATAATCCATTTCTAAATATTACAAATTATGTAATATGTGCCTAGAATTTCTACCACAGTGTTTCCAAAAGTGAGCACAATGGAATACAGAGCTTGTAAGATGCTTTAAAAAACAATCTGTGATTACACAGATTTGGGATAAGTGAGGTATCATATTCTCTGTCCCATCCCTTTGAAAGTTACAATGAACATGAGGATACTAAAAGCTCTGTAGATTCATAAAGAATGGAACACTGTTTGATATTGTTTATGCTAGTTTTCCTCAAATTTATTTTTCCCTTGGTCCCATTATTGAAGTCATACCATTAACCTCACTGGGCACCATTTTAAGAAATGGCATCTTTCTACATGCAGAAAGATTTGGACTGGAAGTGTAGCAAGTCAGTTAAAGAAATAAAGAACACTGTCCATCGCCTGCCATTTTATACCTTATTCTTGTTCTCAATTATGTAGACAAAGGCAAAGAAATTTGCGAACACTTTGTTGAAAACTTTCACAATTGCATCGTAGACACTAATATGCTCAAGAAAATTTGATCCAGGGAAGACATTTTTAACATTCTATTGTTCATACTGTGGACTTCCTTCATAGCTGAATGGATATAGACAATCAATTAATCAATTAGCACACATTTTCCTTGCTTACAATGCATTCTTCAGGACAAATATGGAATCTGCCTCAAGGAACTTGCAATTTAACTGAGGAGGTTGGGTAGGGATACACTGGAAAATTATATAACCATGCAATGTTAAATATACATTATCAGAAATGTCACAAGGCAGGCATGATTAATTACCAAGTGAGTGTCATGCTATACATTCAGAAGCAATGAGGTCACAGTGGGGTGGTTGTGACCTGGGTTGTGATGAGGGCTGTGAGATTCGTACATGCTGAAGCATATATTTATGACTGAGTTCAGGCACAGTTTGAAAAATGGCAGACTGCTAAAAAGCAGGCAAGTACACTAACTCATTTGCATATTTGAATTAGAAAAGACATTTGCTGGTAAGAAAAAAAGAAAATGAAGTTAGGGAATTGCCCACTCTGTAGAATTTCAAGAAGGTAGCTTTGAAGGAAAGCAGTAAAACAAATGAAATAAAGGCCTAAAAATGTGTGTTAATTAATCGAACACATCACTGAATCATATTTCATTATCTTTGCTCATTTCTAAAAAAAGAGACACACGAATAGGTCTCCATTTAGGTGGGGCTAAGGTTTGGGGTAGAAAATGGAAATTGCCCAGTGAGGCAATTCCAAGTTTTGGCTCAGGGATTTTAAAGTAAAATTAGACATTAGCAATTTATACAGAGATATTTCTCTAAATCTATAAATCAGTATTTAATTTGGTTAACAAAATTGCTTGGAAAGATGTAAAGTATATAACTAGATGGAATAAGTATAAGTCTAAAAATGCAGAATTTGCTACATTATTCATGTCTGGAAGTTGATATGCATTTATAGTCTCATATATGTAGGTATCATTGCTTGGCATGCTTTAAGAAAATGTATATTTTTCACAAATATGAGTATAAGCTGCACAGATTTTTTTTTTCAGAATTTTAAAGTTTCAAGGAAATTTACATCTCATTGAGTTAAACATCTTCATCTTCATATAACATATGAGGGAACTAGGCAGAAATAACTCCTGTATACAAATAGTTCTCCCAATTCTGCCTTCTAAATTATTTTCACAATACCACGTTGCAAAAGAGATAGGCATGAAGCCCAAGAATAATGCATTTGAACACATACCCTTATATAAAACATAAGATATATATATATATATATACGCACATACATTTTTCTTATATATACATATGTAAGTTTGCTCTAAGAAGCATACTGAAATGTAGTATCACTAGGGAACTTAATCTGAACTGTTAGTTAAAAACTGAACTCCTTAAACAATCCTCTTTTACTGTATCTCAAACCATATCACAGTTTGAAACATTTTATTTATTTATGTATTTTCAAATTTTATTTTAATAGATTTAGTGGGCATAGTTTTTTTGTTACGTGGATGAATTGCATAGTGGAGAAGTCTAGGCTTTTGGTGTACCTATCACCTGAACAGTGTACATTGTACCCAATAGATGAGTTTTCATCCTGCACCCCTGCCTACCCTCACTCTTCTGAGTCTCCAATGTCCATTACTTCACTCCATCAAAACATTTTTATAGGACCATTATAAATGCTTGTCCAATATTAATTTGCCAGACTTAAACATGATCTAAGCAGTTTCGAATCTATTCTGGACTGAAACCATCTACAGTGAGTCTGTGGGTCTAATTTCCTTGCTGAGTGCAGATTACTCTGAGCCATGTTATTCCTACTCATGACAATGAGCCAGACTCCTCAAGGAATCAGCATCACATTGAAATAAAAGGACTTAAATTAGGCAGTGAAATGGTCTGATTTTTGTTTCTTCTGAGAAAGTTGATAAGATGTCTTATGTATTCACTTGTTTATTTAAAAAATATTTAATGAACACCTGCTATATGCTCTGCACTGAAAGGGCACTGAAATTTATAGGGGAAGAGTGGACAACAATGTTGCCCTTGTGAAACTTACTAGTTTAGTAGAACAAAATGGGCATTAAGCAAATGCTTTCCTCAAAATTAGGGCATGCAATTGTGGTATGTGTGCAGAAAGAGAAATAGAAGCCCTTATAAGAGTAGATAATACAGGGGTCTCCTAAGCAAATGTTGCAGTTAGAAATTGGAATCTGAATCCAAAAACTCTCATCTGTTAAACTAAATTTGGCTGGTGAGTAAAATTTTTCTGGATGTGTAAGTGATGCAAATTTATGCAAATACTTTATATCCTGACTCTTCACACCCCTTTTCATATAATTTCTTTATTGGGCTCATTGCAGTTAAAATAATGTTTATACTATAGAGAAAGACTCACAACTGCATGAGCTACAAAATGATGAGAAAGTTCAGAGCCAGCTTTTTGTCTTGACACCTGTACAAGTCTGTCATTTTTCAGATTGCTTGAAAAAATGTGCATATATTCATTTTAGTAAATCTATTATTTTAATCCCTGGGTTTTATTTAAGTTAATTCTGGTTTAAATAATTTGGCAATATTCAATTCGTGTCTAATTTATTTTATTTCTTAGTTTGGTGGAGATGGAAGTATGTATTATGAAAGACATAGCAATATTATCATGTTTAGAGAAAAATATACAAAGGCAAACTAAGAAAAGAATAAACTTGAACATCATTCTATTTTGGAAAAATATAGTAGTAGTAAATTTGAAACCATTTGCTATCCATATTATTAATTTCAAGAATTTAAAATTATATATAATTTAATATTTTAAAATATATAGTTATAGAAAGGTTCTTTGCTGATTTATTCTATATTTGTTTATGTTTTCATTCTTCAAAGCACATTTTTCTACATGTATGTTTCTTGAATATGTTTTATATTACACCTTGCTTTGTAAGGTTTACAAAAACAAACAAACAAAAAACCTCCCCCACAACATAAATATAAAGGGATGTAACTTGTGAGGTTATAAATGGCATCTTTTTACTGTACTAAAATAAGCAAAGAATAAATAAAACAAATTAAACTAAAGCCTATTCATGTCCTTTGCCCACTTTTTAATGGGGTCGTTTGATTTTTTCTTGTTAATTTTTCTGAATTCTGTACAGATTCTAGTTATCAGCCCTTTATCAGATGTATAACATGCAAATATTTTCTCCTATTCTGTAGGTTGTCTATTTGCTCTAATGACAGTCTCCTTGGCTGTGCAAAAGCTTTTTAATTTGATCAGGTCCCATTTATTTATTTTTATTGTTGCTGTGATTGCTCTTGGGGTCTTGTTTATAAATTCTTCGCCTAGGTGAATGTCTATAAGAGTTTTCCAACATTTTCTTCTAAAATTCTTATGGTTGCTTGCCTTAAGTTTAAGCCTGATATCCACCTTGAGTTGATTTTTGTGAGAGGTGAGAGGTGCAGATCCTATTTCAGTCTTCTGCATGTGGCTATCCAATTTTTCCAGCACCATTTATTGAATAGGGATTCTTTTCCCCAGTGTATGTTTTTGTCTGCTTTGTCAAACATCAGATGACAACATGTGGATGGTTTTATATCTGAGTTCTCAGTCCTCTTCCATAGGTCTACGTCTTTGTCCTTGTGCCAGTACCATGATGTTTTGGTTACTATAGCCTTGTAGTATAGCTTGAAGTCCGATAAATTGGTATCTCCCAATTTGTTCATTTTGCTTAAGGTTGCTTTGGCTATATGGGGTCTTCTCTGGTTCCATACGAAGTGAAGAATTATTTTTTCTAGATCTGTGAAAAATGATGTTGGTATTTTAATAGGGATTGCATTGAATGTGTAGATCGCTTTGGGTAATACAGACATTTTAACAATGTTGATTCTGCCAATCCATGGCATGGTATGGTTTTCCATCTGTTTACATCCTCTGCAATTTCTTTTCTCAGTGTTTCATAATTCTCCCTATATAGGTCTCTTACCTCCTTAGTTAAATATATTCCTAAATATTTTATTTTCTTTGTTGCTATTGTAAAGGGTATTGAGTCTTTGATTTGGTTCTCAGTTTGACTGTTATTGGTATATACAAATGCTACTGATTTCTGTATATTGATTCTGTAACCTGAGACTTTGCCGAATTTGTTTATCAATTCCAGTAGTATCATGCCAGAATTATGGGGTTTTCTAGATATAAGATTATATCATCAGCAAAGAGCAACAGTTTGACCTCTTCTGCTCCCATTTGGATGCCCTTGATTTCCTTCTCTTGTCTGATTGCTCTGGCTAGGACTTCCAGCACTATGTTGGACAGAAGTGGAGATAGTGGGCAACCATGTCTGGTTCCAGTTCTAAGCAGGAATGTTTTCAATTTTTCCCCATTCAGTATGGTGTTGGCTATGGGTTTGTCATTTATGGCTTTAATAATTTTGAGGTATGTCCCATCTATGCCTATTTTGTTATGAGTTCTTTTAAAGACAGACTAATAGCCAACACACATATGAAAAATTTCTCAAAATCTCTAATCATCAGGGAAATGCAAATCAAAACCACAACGAGATGTCAGTTCACTCCAGTGAAAATGGCTTTTACCAAAAAGTCCCAAAACAACAAGTGTTGGCATGGATGCGGAGAGATAGGAACAGTCATACGCTGCTGGTGGGACTGCAAATTAGTACAACCTCTATGGAAAGTTATATGGAGATACCCCAAAGAACTAAAAGTAGAACTAACATTGATCCAGCAATCCCACTACTGGGCATTTACCCAAAGGAAAAATATCATTCTATAATAAAGACATCTGCACTAGAATGCACTAGATAGCAGCACAACTCATAGTTGCAAAGATGTAGAAACAACCCAAGCACCCATCAATACATGAGTGGATTAATAAATGTGGTATATGGGTACCATGGAGTACTACTCAGACATAAAAAGAAATGGTGAACTAATCTTGTTATATTATCCTATATGGAGCTGGAGCCCATTCTTTGAAATGAAGTTTCACAAGAATGGAAAAATGAATGCTCCATGTACTCGCCATTAAATTGGTACTAATAAATCAATACTTATGTGCACATATGTAAGCAACATTCATTGGGGTTTGGGCAGGTGAGGTGGGGAGAAGGAGATGGGTAAATTCATAAATAATGGGTGTAATGTAGTCTCTGGGGGATGAGCACACTTGTAGCTCTGACTTAGGTGGTGCAAAGGCAGTATGTGTAACTGAAGTGTTTGTACTTGTGTAATATTTTGAAATAATAATAATATAAAAAACCCTGAAGCCTATTAGTGAGATATGAAACAACACAAAAAGGAACTCAGAAGGATGTTTTAATAGAAAATCTTCAAAGAGTGTTATTTTGTGTAATAAATGTTTGACTAGGGTGGGGAGCATCCTCTAAGTGCCTTCAGCATACCAGTTTTTCCACTGTCATTGGAGCTAGGTTGGGGAGAACCATGTTTTCCACATGTATAATAGTGGCTCTCTGTTTCTATTTGAATTCAGAAAAGGGAGAAAAACCAGAAAGCATTGAAATAGAGTCTAATTCTAAAATAATTCATTTGTAATCCTTTCAGTGCCTTTCATTGTATAGACACTAGCTTCTCTTTGTTCTAGAAGCCAAATTTCATGAGGTGGGTTTTGCAGTCAGATGGGAGGGGTGGAGGCAGAAAAACTGGGGAAGGAAGAAGGATAGTAAGAATGTGAAATCTGAAGTCAGCTAGTCAGGATTCACATCCTCTCTCCATCACTTACTTGCTGTTTCAGCTCAGGAAGTTATGTAACTTTCCAAACCTCAGTTTTCACATCTGTGAATGGATGTAACAACAGTCCCTACTGCATGAGGTCTTTTGAATATTTATTGAAATATAGCATGTAAGGTATTCCACACAGTTCAGCATACAATAAGCTGTCTATAATGGAGAAATTAAAAAAAGAATAAACTATATGCTAAACACTAAATAAGCAGTAAAAACAGATATAAGAATTGAATAGAGGCCAAGAGAAGAGAGGGCTGTAAACACAGTAGCATTTGATATATTTTGTGGTTTCTACACATAAATGAAGGAGACGTAATTAATAGTCTTTTGAAGTCAGTCCGATTTTGGTTTCAAAAGATATGTAATCCAGAATCTATCTCCCCCACGACCCCAAGTTTTATATTACTGTCTCAATTCAAGAATGTTCTTTATAGTCTAAGAGCTTATTTGTTAAAAAACTCACATGGGTGTTGCTAATCACTACCAGGTACTGGAAATACTGAAGGAGGTTTGGAAGCATTAAATTTGGGACTGAGACTGCAATAGTTTCTTAGTAACTGTTGTCATGTATAGTATTCCCTGATGGAAATTAATATTGTAATTAATACTAGAGACAGACTCAGAAATTCTGGTGCTAAAACTTCTCTGCTCACAGAATGCTTATGTTAAATATTTTTGAGAGTTTCAGTTCCAAACATTTTAATGCATATGAAAATTTCTCATTACCTAACCCAGTCCTGTCAGTCATTTTGGGTAAACCGGTAGTCATCAATTGAATGGGAAGGTGCAAATGAATTGTTCTGTTCACCCTGAACATAAATGCAGCTGACTCTCCTTAGTGACAGAGTATAAATAGATCACGTTATATAAGGCACATTGCGGTTTTTTTTTTTTTTTAACCTTTCAAAGGAATTAGCATTGCACATAGCATTACTATTTAGGAATTTCCTCTACACAGAACTTGGTGTTTAAAAGTCTACCCTTACTGACACTCATCAAAACCAAGAAAGCAAACAGAGATTGAGAATCTGTATTTTGAGGAGTCTTTATAGGTGGACATAGATTCCTGTAGTCATAGACACAAATGCCTTGCACAACATTGAGAATGGGCATCTGGTTAAATGAAATTCCTGCTTAATAGAGAGTCTAGCACAAACTATTCCCTTAGTAGCCTGTCAGGTGGCTATTTTTACTGACTTAGTGAAAAGACAGATGGCATTTTTTACTGACTTAGGAAATACAGTAGTACATAGTACAGTCCTTAAATTTCATAACTACTTTGTAAGTCTTAAATTCACTGTTAAATGCTTCTTGTAGTAGTGAAAGCCAAGAGATATAAATCTGGTTAATTTGCAGAGGGAAGGCCTCAGATAGACTGAAGCCATAGCCAGCTGAGGATGAAATACTTTAGAAACTCATGATTGACTCAGAAATTTGCTATTCACAGTGATATTACTGGTTCTCAGTTATTTTTCCCAGTGAGCATTCCTGTAAGTGTGTCAAAAGAAATTGGGAGAGCCAGAAGAGTGAAATCTTCATTTACTTCATGTCAGTCAACGTGATAATGACAAGAGCAGACTTCTTGAAGGAGAAGACAGGATCTTTACACTAATTTTGTTGTATCATTGGCAACTGAGAACCATGTTGTACAGCTGTGGACCTGGGCAGTTTGCCCTGCAGACAGGGGTGCAACTCTCCCTGCTCTATGTGTGCTTTGTGTAAGGCAAGTTGTAATCTCACCCACATGAATAACATTTGATCATTTCCTTATCTCTTTGTACCTCTCTTTTTGTAAATGTATTTCAAAATATTAAGGGGGTACAAATGTTTTAGATGACATGGATCATTTTTGTAATTTTTTTTTTTTTTTTTTTTTTCGAGACAGAGTCTCACTCTCTTGCCTGGGGCTAGTGCCGTGGCGTCAGCTTAGCTCACAGCAACCTCAAATTCCTGGGCTTGAGCAATCCTACTGTCTCAGCCTCCCGAGTAGCTGGGACTACAAGCATGCACCACCATGCCTGGCTAATTTTTTCTATATATGTATTTTCAGTTGTCCATATCATTTCTTTCTATTTTTTAGTAGAGACAGCGTCTCGCTCTTGTTCAGGCTGGTCTCGAACTACTGAGCTCAGAACGATACACCCGCCTCGGCCTCCCAGAGTGCTAGGATTACAGGCGTGAGCCACCGCGCCCAGCCATTTTTGTAATGTTTGAGTCCTTGCTATAGGTGTGCCTGTCACCCAAATAGTCTTCATAGTACCCATTAGTTTGGTTTCTTTCTATTAATCACTCTCACCATTGCATGTGACAATTGTGCATTGTCTGGAAACTTTGGTGGAATCCAGATATTATATTCTGCTTCTATCATCTTATTGTCTTTGCAGCACTACTACTGTGAAAGACAAGTATTAATTGTGAATACAGAAATATTGTGAACTGAAATAGTTATATTTTCTCATCTGAAGCACATTTTAATAATACTTGCTAATGTCTGGACATATTTTAACTTCATATTTGCTCTGTCAGAGAATAAATTGAATAGTGTTTTAGAAAATATGAGGCCAAAAAGGGGGCAAAATGAACCAGAGGACTGAGTGAATCTCATTTTATTATAAAATCTGAGGCTGACTGGCCATATAATTAGGTAACTAATTAGGAAAAATAATTAGCATCTTAAGACTTTCAGTTCATTATCTGTACATTGGAGACTTTATTTCTTTGGAACAATTTTTTTAAAGAATTTTTAATTCCTAAGAAAAAGTACATTAAACTGACATTTGAACATTGTAAATATCATCTTGTAAGAAATCATTAGTACAAATTATTTACATGTACATTAAGAATAAATACTTAATAAAGAATTTAATTATATCATGGTCAGGTATAATTTGGATAATTTATCAAGTGTAAATACATTTATTTGTATATGACACAATGACACAGGAGGATAAAATACAGTGGAAATACGCTATGTTTTTGCTAATAAAAAATTGTGTTTCCCATCCAAGTACTAACCAGGCCCGACCTTGCTTAGCTTCCGAGATCAGACGAGATCGAGTGCGTTCAGGGTGGTATGGCCGTAGGATCCCTACATCTCACCTGTTACAAAAATCAATTCTAGATGGATAATAGCCTTAAAGCTAAGGCATGAAACCTTAAGAATCCTAGAAGAAAATGTAGGGAAGACTCTCAGACACCGGCCCAGACAAAGAATTTATGAAGAAGACCCCCAAGCAATCACAGCAGCTACAAAAATAAATAAATGGGACCTGATCAAATTAAAAAGCTTTTGTACAGCCAAGGAAACTACCATTAGAGCGAATATACAACCTACTGAATGGGAGAAAATATTTGCCTTCTACACATCTGATAAAGGGCTGACAACAAGAATCTATTTAGAACTCAAAAAAATCAATAAGAAAATCAAACAACTCCATCCATAAATGGGCAAAGGACATGAACAGAAACTTTTCAAAAGAAGACAGAATAACGGCCAGCAAACATATAAAAAAATGCTCAACATCTCAACCATTAGGGAAATGCAAATCAAAACCATGATGAGATATCACCTAACTCCAGTAAGATTGGCCTTTATCAAAAAATCCCAAAGCAACAAAGGCTCTCTAGGATGTGGAGAGATAGGAACACTCTTAACACTAATGGTGGGACTGCAAATTAGTGCAACCTCTGGGGAAAAGAATTTGGAGATATCTCAAAGAGCTACAAGTAGAACTACTATTTGATCCAGCAATAGCACTATTAGGTATCTACCCAAAGGAACAAAAGTCATTCTATAATAAAGACATCTGCACTCAAATGTTTATGGCAGCACAATTCACTATAGCAAGGATGTGGAAACAACCAAAGTGCCCGTCAATCCATAAGTGGATAAATAAAATATGGTATGTGTATACGATGGAATACTACTCAATTATAAAAAATGATAGTGATCTAGCACCTCTTATATTTTCCTGGATAGAGCCTGGGCCCATACTCTGAGGTGAGGTATCACAAGAATGGAAGAATAGGCACCACATGTACTCGCTGTCAAACTAGCACTGATCAACACTAAGGTGCTCAAACAGTAGTAATATTTTTGGGGATAGGGAGGTTGGGGGTGGATAAACTCACAACTAATGGACATGGTGAACATTGTGGGGGGGAAAGGGCACATCTCAAATCATGGTTGGCATGTGGCAAAGTCATAACATGTAACCAAAATGTTTGTACCCCCATAATTCCCTGAAATCAAAAAAAAAAAAAAAAAGAAAAAAGACAATAGACACACAAATGTTATGCATGTGTGAAAACCCACAGAACCGTACAACATGAAGAGTGCAACTCAATGTAAACTATAGACTTTGGTTACTAATAATGTATCAATATTAGTTCATTATTTGTGAGAAATGTACCAAACTAATGCAAATCTTACTAATAGGAAAAACTGTGTGCAGGGGAACAGGAATAGATGGAAACTCTCTGCTACCTGCAAATAAATTTTTCTGTAAATCCAAAACTTCTAAAAAATAAAATACATTATCTTGAATAAGAAAAAAAATTGTGTTTTATTGAACTTATTCTGAGCAAGAGTATGATGAGAAAATAACTGATTATTGATTACCACAGGCTTACTCTCTCTTTTCAAGATGTTACAATAAAGGAGAAAAAGGAAAAAAAATGAGTTAGTTCTCAGGACTAAAGTGAATATATATTTGATCAAATCAAATAAAATATCATTATAGAGATGAAATTACAGAACTAGAAAACAATAGAAGAATGAGTTAATGAATAAACCATTGCAGTTCCTTTTGAACGGTGTTTATTTTAATGACCACTGCAAAGCATTAACCTCAGAAGAAATAAAAAATAAATAATTAATGAAATAAAGGGTGTTTTATGTGCTTTTTCTCATTATTCTTCAGCTGCTACAAAATATAGCACTTCTGAAATCACTGGAAATAAACATTACCAATTTATCTGGTCTTATTCTTTGCTTTTAGCTACTGTTCAACTCAATCTATTTTATCTGTCAATATAAATTAGAATAAAAAATTCAGAAAAGGCTGGAATTTCTTTAGAATAAATGTTTGGATTCATTTTTGTAAATCTACAGATGATGGAAATGAGGCCTGGAATGTTCTAAGCTTTACCTGAGGCAAGACCCCTGACATTGGCTGTTGTTTTTCTAATATACCAAACTGCCAACTTTTGAAATTTAAAATATTCATCAATGAACTCTCCAGTGAATTCATCAGTGATTTTACTAGAAATTAAGAGATGGTAATGTGGTTTTCTAAGGAAATAGGAAAAGAGTATACTATTGGAAAATATATTTTTATTGATATTTCTATTATATTTTGTGTTTAAACACAAAGCAATACATGTCTGTTATGTGTTCATAAAGAATTATATAAAATAAAAAGGGAGAAACTCCCTTCTCTTCTCCTAGTCCCACTTTTCCATGTTTCCTTTCTTAATTGTTATGTATTCTTTCAGTATTTTTTCAATCAATCGATGTACCCTTACACATGTACCTACATATAAAACAGGATGATTTTGAATGCAACCGGCTAAATATACAACAGAAGCTAGTTTGTGCACTAAGAGAATTTATTGGCTCGCCTTAACTAAAAGTTTAGATATAAGTGGGCTTTGAGGATGACTTAATCTCCTAATCTTTCTATGGAGACACATGTGACACATGAAGATATGTGAAGTCTTCAAGACAATTTGAATACCATTAACAAGAAGAGAGGAAGGTATGGATGCTAAGTAGACAGTAGCCTTTGGCTACGTTTTCCTTGTGATTTTCTGTTTAACTCTCTCTCCTCTGTACATTGAGGTTTTAGCAGCATGACTTTAGCAGTTTTGGGTTTTACATGCACATAAAGCAACATCCTGAAAAAGAGAAGGCTGCTTTGAGAAATTAACCCAGAAAGGAAAGAAGAACTTTCCCAGAAGACTCCCAAGAAACTTCTCAAAGCTCATAGGCCTATACCGAAGGAAGATATTTTTGGAGAGTCTTGAGAGGGGCCACTTTCTATGGAGATATATGTGATACATGAACAAATGTGAATTTCTCCAGACAATTTGGGTGCTGTTAAGAGGAAGAAAGTATGGGTGCTAATTGTCTATTGACAATTTGCAATATTCACTACAGACATAGCAATAAATAGTTCTGTCTGTCTCTCTCTCTCTCTTTATATATATATAATATATACATGAACATAATAACATATCTTCAACATCTTTTTTGCCATTGTATACTACTATTCTTTGTAATTGCTTCATAGTGGGCTATAGCTCAAAGCTATTACAATATTTAAGCAGTCCCCTAGTGAAATGACACATTTTGTACTTATCAATTATGTCTCCTAAATTTGTTGGATACTTGAGTTAAGAACTTTTTAATAACCCTCATCATGATGCTAAAACCAAACAAACAAGAAAACGCAATTCTAGTTTATCTACATCTTATGTATCAAGTGAAACTGCTGTAGGGAACAGCAATGTGTGCCTTGTCTTTTGATCTTAGCATGCAGAATCTCAATAGTATAATAATTAATGAAGCCTCATACATCATGTTTCTCTGGTTCTCATGGATAGTTAAATGGAAACTCTTTAACAGTGACAAAAAGGAAAATGAAAGTGGCAAAACTGTTTATTCAAAAGGCATGAAGATTGAAATTGGGCATGATGGCAAGTGCTGGTAATCTAGGCACTAAGGAGGCTGAGGCTGGAGGGCCCCTTGAGCTCAGGAGTTCAAGTCCAGCCTGGGCAGCATAGTGAGACCCTGTCTCTCAAAAAAACAAACAAAAATTCAATTGAAACAAAATTTCTTCCCAGAATTTCATTTTAGATAAAATATGATGGAATTGGCTTTGAAACATTTAAAGAATGTCTAGCTTTCCCAACTAACTAAATGAGCAACATTTAATTTAGTCTTTAATTAATGTCAATGCCTAAAATTTATTTCCTTTTACTGGATTGTAAATTCCATAAGATCAAGAACAATAACTGTCTTGTTAATTATTATATCACCAGAGCCTAACACTGTGCCTGGCCCTGGAAAACAGTAGATGTTCAATAAATACTTCTTGACTGAAGAGAGGAATGAAATAAAGAGTAGTAAATAGTAGCACAGACATTATCCTTTGCTGGGGATGACAGGGTAAAAATAATTGTAATTCAAGGTCAAATATCCTAATAGCTATAAGAAAGGGCCAAAGTACCACGTGACAAATGAAATTAATAACTACAGATGAAATCAATAGAAACAAGGACTCATTAAATCGTTTAATGACCATACTTCTATATTCTAACTATATTAAGTATCAAAGCCTTATTTTACTTAGAATTATTTGGTTGTAAGGACCAGTGACACACTCAAGAAATATCAAATAAAGAGAGAGAATTTATTATTAAGAGACATGTGTTTCATGGGTATTGAGGTACAGAGATCACTATACAGTTGAGAATCATAGGAACAGGCAAATTTTCAGAAAACAGACCCCACTGTCTCCCTCTGTCTTAGTAGCTACATGGTGATCCAACCCAACTATGCTTGCCTAGTCACATTCTCTCTTACTGACAAATTACTGCCTCTGCTTCCTTGTGCTCTTAATGTAGGTCATTAACTATGCAATGTCTGATTTTGAATCAAGAGTGTAGTTCTTATATCTCTAAAAAGAAGCAGTACAATTAATCAAAGTATGCACCTAAACTATCAACACAGTGTTGCCATCTTCATGGTAGCTCGTTTATGCCAGCAGTGAAGAAGCCTGGACAGCGAGTGGCAGTGAAACTGTTAAAGGTGTTTTCCACAGCTTGTTGAGAATTGAATATTTTTCCTTGCAATAAGTGGCCCAAAGCCTGGAAGAAGTGGTAGTCAGTTGGTGAAAGGTCTGGTGAATACAGTGAATGACAGAGAGATCCCAAGTCCAGCTGCCGTAGTTTGAGCAGCATGGTGTGTACGACATGTGATCAAGCATTGTTTTGCAAGAGGATTGGCCTGTCTCTATGGACCAATCTCGGCTGCTTAATGAGAAGCATCCTCATCATTTCGTGCAGTTGGTTGCATTAGACATCTGCTGTAATCGACTGACCAGGTTTTATGAAGCTGTAGTGGATACCAGCACTGGACCACCAAACAGGCACCATTAGCTTTTTTTTTGATGAATATTCAGTTTTGGACTGTGTTTTGGCACTTCATCTTTATCCAACCATTGCGCCGAACCCTTGCAATTGCCAAAAATAATCCATTTTTCATCACACATAACAATATGGTATGGAAATGGTTTGCCTTTGTGTCCTGACAGCAAAGAAAAGCAAGCTTCATGATGATTTCTCTTCTGACTCTCATTTAATTCATGCAGAACCCATCAATCCAGCTTCTTTACCGTGCCCCTTTGTTTCAAATGGTACAATATTGGAATAGCAACATTGAACCTTGCTACTAATTCATGGGTAGGTTGAGACGGATTCATTTCCACTACAGCTTTCAGCTCATCATTATCCACCTTGGTTTTGGGTCACCCATATGGCTCATTTTCAAGATTAAACCACCAGAATGGAACTTCTCAAATCATTGACATATTGTGCATTCATTAGCCACATCCTTCCCAAACTCTTCATTGATATTTCGAGATGTCTGTGCTTCATTGGTTCCACGACGAAATTCATATTTGAAAAAACACGAATTTTTGACTTATCCATGGTTTCACAAAAATTGCTTTAAAAAATTTGACAGTTAATCTCAATCCCAAATGTATATTTGCAAGACTGAAGATGTACCTTCACAATACAAATAAAACAAGTGTCAAAATAATATGTCAGAGATACTAACTGTCTAACTTAGCACTTAAGGAAACAGGACATTTCATACTTAATAACCTGATATCATGGCTGTAGATTCCTTTTGTGTCCTTGGGTTCCTTTACTCTTTTCTTTGATATAGTGCTTGAACTTTGTTCCAAACCTTAACTTGTTAACATCTTCAATATCCTATTTTTAAAATCCCAAGTAAAGTTTTCTTGTTTGCCAAGGTCCTATTTTCTGTTCAGACAATAAGTAGCTAGCCACCCTGTGTAGGCCACATATAGGGAAATTTATGGCTCAGGGTCATGTAGCATGCTGACCTTTCAGCAGAGCTGTAAATGACGTTTTTTGAAAAGAGACCATGGGAAAGTGAGCAGGCACAAAATAGATTTAATTCAAACATTTCCTTATTTGGCTACTTTTTTCAGACTATAAAGTCAATATATGCTTATCTTTATATTTCTAAATCATTATATGTATTTCAGTATATTTTCTTCCAGTCTATTTTATGTATCTGTCTCCAATACTACATAAATTTTTTTAAAAAAGAGATGTGGCATCACATTTTGCTTATTTTTATATGTATTACTTTTCTGGTTGCTTATTTACATCACTTATTCTCCTTAAAACATTAATTTAAATGACTATAATATTCTCTCTAGTGAATGCATTGCCTTTATTTACTTATCTCTCAATCCTCTGCCATCAGACTTGTAGACACAATAATCTTGTAAGAAATATCTTTGTACTTAAATATTTCTATGCACAATGATTAGGTCCTTAGGATAAATTTCTGGAAATAAATTTCTGAATAAATTGGCATGAACTTTTTAAAGGCCAGCAAAATATATTGCCAAATTGCTTTTATAAAAGTTTGGGTTTACTTTTACTCCCAGTAATTGTGTAAGAAGCTATCATTTCATTCTCAATAATTATCCCTAGCATGAGACTAAAGATCTTACCTAGCAGACTATTTCTATAAAACACTAAGAAGGAATTTCTAAATAATAAAATAAAGTGTTGTTAATGCTTCAAGTATTGAAATCTAGACTTAATTGAGAATAAATTCCTTATTTTGGAGTTGCTATCAAATTTGTTTTCATAATTTGTAAATTATATAGACAAAAAACATAATTGAAATCATCTTATAATTTTAATATCATAGAATATTAGACCACTGGCTATCGATACAACCCTCAATATTTTTTAATTAATTGATTTAGTTGTTCATCTATTTTTTCTCAGTAAATATTAGACATCCACTGTAACCCTAGGCTGTGCTGGGTACTAGTGATGTATGAATAAAATAGTTTTCCAAAACCCCAAATTCCAAGGTAGGAGACAGACATGGACACAGATGTTGCAATGCAGTAAGTGACATAAACAAGGAATACACACAGAGCTGTAAGTGCCAAAAGGCAGAGATGGGTAATTCTGCCACGAGAGTCAAGGGAGAGAGGCTTCCTGAAGAAAATGACATTGCTCTAAGAATTAATCTTGAAATTCATATTACAAAACAAATAGAAAATGGTTAAGCCTGTGACTGGGGAAGAGAAAGAAAAGACAGATTTGGCCAGATAGTAGAGTGTCTCTGTGTCAAATAGCTTGGAATTTACCGTGAAAGCAAGAACAAGCCACTGAAGGCTGAGGCAAATTAGAGGTTGTTAGAACTATCCACAGAAAGATGAAGAGGTACTGATAATGCTGAGTCCCTGGAAAGTAGTGAAGAGACTTGGCGATATGTAGGAGATAAAATCAATGATGCTTATCGACCAATTAGATGTGGATGTTGGGGAATGGAGAGCTGAGTTTTTTTAATGGGTTTATTAGGGAATGGTGAATCTGTAAATATAATGCAGTCAGCGGGGGTCAGTTTAGGTTTTATTAAGTGTTAAGTGATTGAAGAATATTCCTAATATGGATTCGTGTGTATAAATTTAGAACTCTTATAGAAAAGTGGAAACTGATGATAAAAATTTGAAAGTCAACGATTGAAGAAATAAGACCTTGTGTTGGATAGATCAGTAAGGTGACTGTAGTTTACACTAATCTATTGCATATTTCAGAATATGTAGAACACAATAATTTGAATATTTCTAGCATAAAGAAAAGACAAATACTTAAGGTGACAGATATCCCAATTACATTGATTTGATCCTTACAAATTATGTGACTGTACTAAATTATCACGTGGGCCCCCAAAATACATACATCTATCATGCATCAATAAAAATTTTAAAAACCAAAACATTTGCGAGTCAAAAGCATATACATAGATCATAAATCATATTGAAAAATATCAATGGGGGAGAGGGCTAAAATTACCCAGTAAACTTTGTGATTAGAGGTCATTGCTGTTCCAAGTCATTTACAGTGTGTTTTGTGGAGAAATAAATCAGATTGTAGTGGACAAACTAGAGAATGCTAGGTAGAAATTAGAAATTGGAAATATAGACAACTATCTCAAAAATTGGATGGTAAGGTGGGGACCGCAATAGGTATATACAGGAAATTTCATTGTGGAGTAAAAGTATAGATTAGGAACATCTGTGAGGATGAAGAGTTTGAAGATGAAGGAAAGAAGTTGAAGAATTAGTAATGAGAAATGGATGAGAGAATCTGGAGCCCCAATGCTTTAACTTAAAATGACAACATGGGGGAGTATTTTGATTCAAAATGGCAGCTCCATGTTCTAAAAATTCCATACAGTTGAGGTTAAGTACTTTTACATAGTATATTTGATTGATAAATAAGTATTCTTTCTGACCAGTTCAAGCATACAAATCCCTGGACGTCAATTTATCACCACAGTGAGAATGTCCAAAGCATTTGATGAACCCCGTCCGTGTATACATTGTTCATTTCACATGCCATGACCATGAATGGCCTAGAACACGACATAGAAAAGCATAATATTCACTTGGGTAAAACTGTCTGAATAGATGCAGCCTGGAAACCTACTAGAGCATAAAATCTGAGTGGAGAAATCCTCCCTATCTCTTTTATTATTAATACTTTACCCCCAGGACCTAGCACCGTTTCTAGTACATGTAGACGTAATAAAGCGCGTTTAGTGGTGAATTTTGGGAGCAGCAGACTGGGGAGATTAGATCCATGGAAAACTGAGTTATTTTGTCCTCAACGTGTGTATTTTAACAGAGAACAGGAAAAGAAACTTAAAGATCAAGCCCATGTAGTTGGTTTCTACAAGCAAATTCATACTGGAGAAAAGAAAGCAATCATCTTTAAGAGAGGAGAGATGAAGCAGGTGCGGATACCTTTGTATTTGTAATCATTGACCTGTTTCCTCTGCTTTTCTATATCTGCTTCCTATATCATCCTCCATACTCATTAATCTACTACTCCACCCCTTTTCTCTCCCTATTTTTCCTTCTTTCTCTCTTGCTAGTGAACTTGTAGCATTTATTTTTGTCTACTTTTACTTGAAAAGTAACAGCCCCCTACCTGGTACCATTCTATTTTATTAGATAAAGAACAACCAGTGTCATCTTTCCAAATTGTAACTGATGTCCTGTTCTATGCTGCTCTCAAGAGCAAGTCCAAATCTTTTAGTTTTGAACTTAATCTGTCCTTATTTATCTCTCCATTATATTCTAAGTTTCTTTTCCCTCTTCCTTACCATGTTTTTCAATTCTTTTCCTTTTCCCAACTGGATTCTTTGTATTAGCAGTGCCTGAAATGCTTTTTCCCAACCCACTTTTCTTCTTCTTAAAATTAACTGCTGCTGACTACATAGACCACTACTGTTTCCGTAATTCTACAAGTTCACTGCAGGCTGTGTTTTTGTAACAAATATCATATATTTGTTAATTAGTTGTGTGTTTTTTTCTTGTGTAATATCCTTCTGCCCTATAGAATACAAGTTTCAAAAGGTTAGGGGTTTGCCCATTTGTTTATCCCATTTTTGAATTATCTGATAAATTGAACATAATATATGCTCAGCAAATATTTGTTGGAAAAATAAATGAATGAAATGATGGATGATGAGAAAAAACATAAGTCACTCATAATTAGTATAACTTTAAGTGATTTTCAAGAAAAAAAGTATTTGGGATCATAGTGCAAAGAAGGAAATCCAATTCTTCCTCAATCTCTCACACATGTAAGATCAATAGCTGATATTGTGGTAAGAAAGTTGTAAAATTGAAATGTTGATTAACTGAATCTTAATTACCTAAGTTCACAATGTTCTCAAGTGAATGATGTCTTAATGTTCAATGTTAATTAAAGAAACAATTGTACTGTAAAAATACTGGCAATCATCTTTATTAAGTGTTACAGGATTGCAGGTTTTGTCCACATATTGGTGTATAATATACTATAAATTCTCAGAATTAAATATTTTATATCTTCACCACTTTATATTCTGTATAATGAATATTCATTTCTTTGATGACTGAAAGTTTTAGTTAGCCTCTGGACTCTCAATCTGTATGCCAGAAATTAAAAACAGTGTTGCGCTAAATAAATCAGGAAAATGAACTAATTGAATGTCATTTCCAACAGTAAGATCTGGGACCATCCAGAGGGTTTTCTTTTTTGTTTGGTATATTTCAATGAACCAGAAATTAATTGTTTCTGAAGATCTTATTCCACTTTTTTTGTTTTGATAAAATATATATAACGTAACTTTTACTATTTTATTCCCAATTTTTAAAATTAAATAGGATGTAATGAACATACTAGAGACTGGTTAGCTGTTCTCCAAATCTGTTTCTTCTATTTCTTGTACTCACCACTATACTACTAAATATTAATATATTTCCCAGCTGTTTTGCTATTTCAGTTTGGCCATATGGCTGGGTTGTAGCTCATGGGATATGGAGTGTGAGCAGAAGTTGATGTGCACCCCTTCTGCACCTGCTCCATAGAATCCTTCCATTGTGAATTCCTCCATGCCTTTTTCTCATCTAGTGGTTGACTGAGAGGAGTCTAGGGGATAATAGATTCACAGGATGGAAGGCTGATGGTTTCCTGAATGACCATTTGGAAAGTGATGTGCCACACTGGACCACTTCCGTTCACTTACGATGGAGTGTAATTTGGATGCTTAACAGTTATAGAAACTGGCATTACCCTTACACATGCAGTGTGCTTTCCATAGCAGATACAAGTATTGACTAATAGCTTTTCCAGGTTTTGAACTAGTGAAACATATGGTAGGTGTATTCTTTCTTCTGTCTGTTTGTTTTCTCTTAATAGATCAACATCTGGAAATTGATGGCAACAGTTGGAGAGACAAACGAAACTGCCCTAAATTACTTGTGGCAGGAAGCCAGACTACATCCTTTTGGGGATGGTACAGCTCTCCGTATAATGCCCAAAGAACTCCTGAGTTCACATCAGGGTGTAATGATAGTTGCCATGACAACAAGGTGGTGGCATTTCTGCTGACATCATCTGAAGCACATGCTACACCTTTCCAAATATAATTCTTTACTTAGAGGCAACTTACACATACCCCCAATCCCAAACTACTGTAATTCCTGCTGAGTGCCATCCTTTTACTGTAAAGAGCAAAGGATGTCAGCACAGACTTGCCATGTCACTGTTGGCTCCCTTTTCATTCCATCAGGAATAGGAGAGGGTAAGATGGGATTCCTGTGACTAGGGACAACGTGGACCATAAGTAAGATTATAGGATAGAAAGTACTTCTTGTGAGAATGAAGGAGGAAATTACTGCCTCTGTTCCAAGTATTTGGTCTCACAGGGAGATCTGCTATGGGTAACACAAGAGCTATAGCTCTATTTTCTTCTATTAAACAGTTAAAACAATGCTATTAAGAGGACCTGGGGGATGAGGAGATATTTAAGTTAGTGAAGTTCACCTAGAATGATTCTTTTGTAAAGCAGCCAAAATTACCAGGGAGTGATGATCTCACTCCCTTTGCTTAAAATAATTTAGTAGCTGCCTGTTAAGATAAATGTCCAAATTCTTGCAGAGGTGTACAGGGGACTAAATAATCTTGCCCCTGCTCACTTAAGGCAAGTGCTCACAGATGTTACTTAGGACAATCTCCCTATCTCTGTCTTTATTTCAGCCAATTTCTTTCAATTCTCCAAGAAGACCATGCTCACTTGAATCTTATGATATTTGAATATGCTGTTCCTCCTATACAGAATTTCTCTGTGGGCCACAACTTTCAGTTAACCAAATCTCATCCATGAGAACACTACTGATACAGTGCTACCCCTAACTTTCCTTGACTCCTATACCAGGTTAGAAACTCCTTTTAAATGTCTATTCTGGACAATATTGTATTATTTCTTCAAAATATGATCTGCCTTCTGGACTCATACTGGTGGGATCCCTTCCTGGTGTCTCTTCTTATTGGCGGAATATATTTCCTGCCCTATTGGTAACTAATTTTATCTTGAATCTTCCTTTGTATAATGAAATGCTGGTAGAAGTGATGAAGTTGTGTCTGGGAAAAAGCTTTAAGGCTGCTATAGCTAAGGTAGGATTTGCTCTTTTAGCCTGGATTCCAGAAAGAAAAGGACATGGAGCAGAGTTGCAGCTAAACCATATAGGATATTAACATGAACAATAAATAAATAAGCCTATATTATTATAAGCCTCTGAAATATTGGGCATGTTTGTTACTTCAGCATACTATAGTGAAAGCTGACTAATACATTGCCAAATATGTTTTTATTTTTTTGACATGAGAGGAAATATAACATGGTAATATTAGATAGGCTCTAAAGTCAACTTCCTTTAGTCAATGTCTACTCTGCCACTTAGCACTTTGTGTTCTTAGATCACATTACTCAAACTTCCTAGCCTCAGTTACTTTACCTATAATATGGATATAATAACAGAATAACCTCATAGGGTCGTGGTGAGGATTAAATAAGTCAATACTATTAATGTATATATACCAGTGTCTGGCACAGAGCAAGTCTTCAACAGATGTTAATTATTAGTATTCATAGAACTTAGTAAAATTTTCAACCATACATTTTCTATGATAATTTGATTAATGTCTGGTTTCCCCATTAGACAGATAGGATCCTGAGAGCGGAAACTTGACCAACTTTGTTCACTTTCATATCACCAGTGACTAGCATAAATCTGACACATAGTAAGCACTTAACTAATATTTTCACAGTGAATAAAGAAAATGAATGAATGAACAAATGAATGAAGGTAAAATACCCAAACTAGCATCAGTAATTAGAGTTAAAGTAATAAAAAATTACTAAAATTTTAAATGCCGTATAGGTGGAGTAATATTTCAAGTAATGCTACCTTTGTCCATTGAAATTTTATAAAATATAGACTTACGGAAAAACCAAACTATTTTGGTTGAAATCCACAGGATACAAGTTTTTATAGTGGTTTGCACTGCTGGCCTAGTGTCAACATCATTTCTATTTTATGAGGCACAACTGTGTGAGATGCAGAAAGGTAACCCTTTGTCAAGATGTTTTATTCACAAAAAAATCTTTTTAATCACACGTCTAATTCTTGAGATTCATGGTGAACAAAACCAGTTGCAATATTATATGATACTTGTTCTCAAATTCTCCCATTTCCATGCTTTTCCTTTTAGAATACATTTCCTGGTATGCAATATCAGTTATTATTTTTCAAATCACCTGCCATGACAACATCCTGCTGTCCATGCTATCTCTTATAACAGGTCTCTATTTTTCTAGCTACTATTCTTCCCAGTTCAGCATTGTGTACTTAGCAATGCCCTCTAACTGAGGCTAAAAATTCAAGAATTAAATTTCACTGTGTAACATACATGTCTGGATTGGTAAATAAGCTGGATGTATACTCAAGAATAGACAGGTAATCTGGGGTTAAAGATGGGGGTACAAATTTAAGGCTTAGTAAAACTAGACTCATTGGAAGTGGGATGAGAGCTAGATGAGATTAAAGCTGACAGCAAGGCTGTCTTGGTGTTGAGGGACATGTGAGCCAGTGTACTCCCTTCCACTAGAGACAGTATTAATAGTAGAACCTGGGTAGGGAATGACCCTGAAAAGTAGAACCTGAGAAGGCGATTTCAAGTATGTTTAATATAAATAATCCATTTCTCCAAACTGTTTTACTTAGAAGTCACGTAGACATGGCACTATTTGAAAACACTGGCATTTGTGCAGAGACTGGAAATGATGAGAAGTCCTTGAGATTGGAAAGCTGGGAAGAATCTTGGTGGTGGACAGATAAAATATATGCATGTTCCATTGTGAGAGAAACTAACATAACAAATACTTAATAAGTCAAATTTATTCTTGATCTTCTTTTTGTCTACTTTCTTTACCAATGAATATTTTCTGACTTTCCAGAGATGACAATTGGAGACACCAGTAAACGATGGGAAATAGGCTCCTTAATTTTTGATTGATGGTATTGTGGGATGAGGCTTCTATAGGTTATTCTTTCCTTGATTTGGCAAAATGATTCCAGTGTGTAAAGGTGTGAGAATGGGGAGAAATAAGTAAGATGAGAAAGCAAAGGTAGTAGAAAAACGCTAACCATTTTTCAAACAATTAATAATAAATAATACACAATAATTAATTGGTCATCAGCTGTGCATTGTTAGAGTTACCCAAAAGTAGATATTAGTTTGTGTTGTTAATTGTTTAAAATTTATATTTTGGAGTTCAGAATATCCAAGAGAAGTTTAAATAATTGGATAAAAATTATTCAAATTAATAGTGTTAGGTTCATAGAATAATAAAAGAGATATGTAATTATAAATTCTTGTGCCCTACTAAACTCTCAATATTTGAAAGACAGAGACTTGACTTTTTAAAATATCACCCTTCATATTATTTAAGGTTAATTTTTACTTTCACATCTTCCTTTTATTCCGTTTTATCACCAACGTGATAATCTTAATCATGGTAAAACTACCTAAATCAAGAGGTGATTATTTTTACAATTTTTCAAAGATATGTGGAGAGGCCATATGGAAGTTCTTTGTTAAATACATTAGTAGTCAAACTAATATCTGTTGTAAAATATATTCATGGAGATAGCTTGGGTAAAGAGCAGAAACTGTTTATAAAAATGAATGTTAATAATTTATTAAAACAAGGGAAGTCTAGATGTGTGCCAAACTTGAGAGTCTCAATTCCATGACAGGCTATGCCTACCAATACAGACCTGACTTCCTTAGAAAAACCAAGCTTTTTTACCCCCTCAGGTGTTTGCTGTATTATATTTTCATCTCTCTAAAGAAAACTTTGATATCTCGGATACATCATGCAAGCCTCTGGCACTCCTGTGTTTTGTGGTATGCCACCTATTACATGTTTGGATTGCATTAGGCCTGTGCTCATTGTGGGCGTGCTTGCTCTGGGCAGAATACCAAAGGGACAAAAGCACATTCCTGAGCCTTCAACATAAAGCACTCCATCCGTGCAGCTCTGGTGCCAGAGGATGAAATATCAATTATTACAAACATATTCTGGGCACTTTAGAGCCATTACTCATTCATTCCTCAATGTGGAATGGGAATTTGTGTTTTCAAGAGAAGAGAGGGAGTTGGCAGGTGTAATGAGAACCGTTGCAGTAAAATATCCCCTAAAAAGAGAGATGTTGTATATAGAGAGCCTGTGCAAAACCTCCTGCATTACTTGATCCATTTTCTTGGGGTGGGAAGCCAGTTTACGTTTTTCAGTGAACCATATCCATCAACGATTGCTTTGATTTCATTGTACAGGAGGCTTAACGAACGGCCAAAGGAATTATGTTTTAGTGGAAAGTGCGACATAACCTTCAGCAGAAAACCTTCTTCAGAAAGCAACTATGTGCTTAGACTGCCAAGTACATTTAAATGTTGCAAACAGTCTAAGAAAACAGGACATCTGTGTGTCATGTTCACCAGGCTGAGCGTCCTGTGAATTATCCTCTTGGGGATGAATCTATTGCACAGTAGCACATGCTTCCTGACCTCAGCTCCTCGTGCATCTCTCTGGTTGATGCCATAGAGGATGGAGAGAATCTATTTAATAGTAATACATTTCTTTTCTCTTTGAGAGATTTATGCATTTAAGAGATGCTCCTATTTAACCCACACATTTTGTTCTCTGGTAAGGGCGAGAGCAAAACAATAATATGCATAACAACATGACGTTAAAAATATCATTTTCCCTGATTGTAAAATTAAAATTGTGAACTACATAAATTTGGAAAATATAGAAGAATATAAAGAATAACCCCAAAATGTTACCCATAATTTCACTACCAAGGATAACATTTTATTTCCTTATACACACGATTGCATTTGTTTGCGCATTCTTATGTATGTGTTCACATGCTTTCTTCACTTATCCTTATGTCTTGGACATTTTCTCTTGTTAACATAAGTTCTTCTAAATTGTAATTTTAAATGTTTTTATGATATTGTGTCATAAGACAGGCACAAATGTATTTTTTTATAAGCCTTTCCTAAGAATTCTGAAATCCTCGGTTCCTTTGTTTGGGCACCTTGTGTATAAGGCTTAAAAAAACAGCATGGGATTGGGAAAAAAATTTGTAGTACTGTTTTCCCTCCAAATTTATTTATTTGTTAATTGACATAAAAACTTGTATGTATTTATGGTGTACAACATGTTTTGAAGTATATATACATTGTGGAATGGTATAATCTAGCTACTTAATGAATGTCTTGCCTCACATACTTACCGTTTTTGTGGTGAGAACACTTAGCATCCTAGCATTTTTCAAGAATACAAAAATATCATCATTAACTATAGTCACCATGATGTACAATAGATCTTTTGAATTTATTTCCTCTATCTAACTGTAAATATGTGAAGTTGTTGCTTTTATCCAAGGACTCAGTTTTTGTTAGGCATCCAGGGCGAGAGAATATAAGACAGGAGGGAAGCTAGTCTGCCTCATGGTTGGCTAGAACAAAGACCCTACCCTGAAGTCTTCTCCTGAAACTGTCCTCTAGTGAACAAGAAAACCAAGAAAGTTTAGTTCCTACCTTGAGTTTTGACCTCCTTAGAAGAGACACTATTTGAAGTGCTCTTTTATCATTTCATTGTGAATAACTTTTCAGGGAGTAAGTTTAGACGCCTCCTGAGGGATGAGATCCAGAATGGACTAAGGAAAAAATGAGAAGTGTGTGCAGTTCAGAGCTACCAAGAAAGGGGGTTCCACTGAGGGGTTACCAGGAGGCTCCAACCTTGGTTTTTAACAGATCTGGAAACCTGAAGCCTCTTTAGGTTTATTTGCTACTTTGAAAGAGACAGAAATAGTTTATTATTTATCTGGTGTTATAAAGTGAAGAGACAGAGAGTAAACAGAGACCTGGCTTTGTCCAGTTTTATAGTGAGAAGAGAAAACTGCCAAGAAAATGACTTGGCTAAGTTATCTTGGCAGTTCAGACTAATGGGCTTTTTTGCTAGTTTGTGTTGCATGGATGGCATACATCATCATGGTCTGCTTTATTTTGCAAGCAGGGATACTACCTTTGGAATATATCAAGAAAAAATATGAGATCGAATATGATGTATGTGGCTGGTTTTTATGTAGATCAATACAGTAACACATTATTTTATGCATTATTTTATGCATTATTTTATTCCAGCTTTGCTTCTTAGTTGACGGGTGTAATTGGAGAGTTACTGTTCTCCGTTACCGTGCTGTTCCAAGATAAATGCTGGGGATGGAATGACCTATACCTTAATTTTATATTTGTGCAATGTGTGAGAATCTTAAGGGAAATATATATATTTTTTCTCATTTGAAAGTGATCTAAGCCACTCATTCCACACAGTATGCTAGAAATTTGCTCATGGTGTTGCTACTACCTGGAACAGTCTTCAAACTGCTGCAAGACTTTCCCACTTTTTACGAAACATTGCTTGGATGATGTCTTATCAGTGAGGGCTTCTATATGATCACTCTATTTAACATGTCACCTCATTATCTAAACTTCCTATTCCCCCACCTGGCTTTATTTTTCTCTCTAGCACTTAACACTTTACAACATAAGATATAGGTTTTATATCATTTATGTGATCACTTTCCAGTAGGATGAAAGCTCCATAGAGGTGGATATTTTGGATGGCTTTTTACTGGTGCACCTAGAACACTATTTTACCCATAGTAGGAATATATACATATATGTTGAGTGAATGCTATTAATACAAGACATTTTTATCAATAGATAAATGCTACTATATGCAGCTTAGATTGATTTTAGAAAACTACCATGATCAGGGGCCCTAACAGAAGCAATAACCTAGGATGTCTGTATAAATATTTATATTACTGGAATTCCAGATTTGGATAATTTTTTTAAAATTAAGCTGGCTGCATTCCTTTTTTATAATTTCAAAATATTAAGGGTATACAAATGTTTTTGGTTACATGGATCACTTTTGTAATGCTTGAACCAGGGCTATAAGTGTGCCCATCACCCAGATAGTGTTCATTACACCTGTTAGGTAGGTTTTTGCCTTTCCCCTCCTCCCCCTTCCCCCTGATTGATTTCCACTGAGTTTTACTTCCCTCTGTGTACATGTGTGCTCATCAGTTGGTTCTAATTTAACAACCAATACATATGGTGTTTGTTTTTCCATTCTTTATATACTTCTCTTAGGATAATGGTCTCCAGTTTATTTAAATTGTTGCAAAAGGCATTAATTCATTCTTTTTATGGCTGAGTAGTACTCCATGGTACACCTATACCACATTTTGTTAATCCAGTCATGAATCCATGGGCACTTGGGGTGATTTCACATTTTGTAATTGTGAATTGTGCTGCAATAAACATTTGAGTATAGGTGTCTTTTTCATAACATGACTTCTTTTCCTTTGGGTAGATACCCAGTAGTGGGATTGCTGGATTGAATGGCAGATTTACTTTTAGTTCTTTGAGAAATCTCCATACTGTTTTCATAGAGGTTATACTAATTTGCAGTCCCACCGACAGTGTTATAAGTGTTCCTTCCTTTCCACATCTATTGTTTAAACTGAAAAAATTATCACTGATTTGGGCATTAGCTCCCCAAGTCTTCCTTTCAAAATTTCATTTTTGCAATATATGTTTTAGCTTAGAGGATATTTTTGCCTTCAAAATATTTTCCCAGTTACAAAAGAAGACATCTTTTTATCCTTTAAAAGAATACAAAAGAAATTATGATAGAATTTTACCTAGTTTTGGTCTTTCACTGAAAACACCTAAAAAAGGAGAGAGTAAATTTTAAAAAAAATTACATCCTGAGAAAAACAACAGCATTGCTGTCTCAGATTTCATGGCTGTTTTTTCCTTTTCTTTTTTTTTTTTTAGCTCCCTCCCTCTCACCTGTGTTTATCTGCCTACATTTACTGGCAGAGGACACAGATTCATAAAATGTTTTCAAAGAGACATTATCGACCTCAGAAATTAAACTTGATGTATGAGTTTGTTTTCCACTTTAAATCTTAGAAGGAATTAATTGCCAAACAAAAGATTATGCATTTCATTTACCATTCATTTATTTATTTGCTATGTATGTATGTATTTAGCGACAGCTTAGTGTGTATAAAACATTGTGCTAGGTTTTGTGTTATCTTCAATATAAACAAATGAGTCTTTTGTCTTCAAGCAACTTATAATCTATGGTAGGGGACAAGTGGAAAATCCAAGCTGTGTGTGACTGTCCTCTGCCAACTCCCACAGGCATTCTTCAAGGTATTACTCTCTCCGTGGTAATTCGTACCATGTAAAGTGCACAGTGTCTGTGGCCATACGCAGCAGCTGTGATGGAAACAACTTGTTAAATAAGGCAGGAGACAGTTAAGTGCTATTAGAGAGGTGTCATCGATGCACTGTGAGAGTAATTAATTCTGACTTGATGTTTGGACAGTGGGAAGTGGGTAACAAGAACTGAACTGAAAATGGTGTGACATGATTTCTTCCAAAGTCAGGAAGATTATTTGGCTTGAGTAAACTGTTAGAATAATTGGACGTAAAATGTAGAAAAGTTTTTAAAGATCACTTCTAGTTCAATATCTTTGTTTATTGATCAGGAAACTGAAGCTCAGACTGAGTGAGTAATATGTCATAAGTTAAAGGGCTAGTTAAATGTAGTGTGGAATTCTGATCTCAACGACTAGCTACTATTTACAATTAGATATGATTTTCAGTCCGGAATTTTGCCTTATTTTTCTTTGTTAACATGGTCTTGGATCAAACATAGGGAATTGCAAGGTGATATAGTATGTAAAACTTTTAGATAAAATAATATTTTAAAAATCTTCTTCAAGGAAGAAAATTATTAAAATGAATCTTTATGTAGTTTTCCTTATCTATAGAAACTTAAACTTATAATTTTATATTTTTATTTTCTTCTCATGCTTAAAAAATTAGCCATAGCAGAAATAGAATGTCATAGCAATACTAAATGGGATAATTTGAGTTATTTAGAGATTGTAAAAAAACAATAGCTTTTAGAGTTATTGTAAAAAAAATTCAACAAGACTAGGAATTTCTTTAAATCCTTTTAGTCTGCTGTGACAAAAAGAATTGGACTTGGAAACGTTTTCCTCAGGAAAAATTAGAGCATATATTAGAAAGCATAGACCTCAAATTGATTCAGTTGCTGATTTCATACCACCCATTTCTTCCCCACATGGTGGCTCTCTTGGGAGAAACCATTTCATTTAAATATTATATACTTAAAACTGGAAAAGTAGCCATAAAACTAAACAGCATTTAAGTTACCATTTCAGTTAAAAGAACATTCAATGTTCTGACACCTTCAAATAAATAGCCATTGAATGAACCTTGAATTTACCTTTAGCTATGTCTATAGGAGGTCAGAAGGCTCATATTCCATAGACGCAGGCATTTCAGGGTAAAATTTCATCAGCTCAATACAAATAATATCCATGGATGTTGTATATACATTTTTTTCTTTCTAGTGATCAAATACATTACAAACCTGGCTCATTAACTCATTCAAAAAATACGTTTGAGTCCCTGCACTAAAGAGTAGGTACAGAGAACGCAGTGGTGGACACACAGGTGGGTTTTTTCCCGTAGTGCACCTTGCATCCTTCCTTCATTTTCATTCACTTACTTCTAAATCCAGCTTCAGCTTGCTCCTTAATAACATCATCTTTTTATTACAAAATTATATTTGCCATCCCTTATTTTTTACACACAGAGATCCACTATGGACTACAGAGCCACAGAGCTGAAAATTCTGTAAATGATGGCTCTTCTTTAGAGATTATCACTGACTCCACGCAAAAAACTTTCCATATCTAAACTCAGCAATACACTGCATGTATTGCTGCAGGTGAAGGGAGCAAACAGGTTTGTGTTTTGTGTATTTTTCACCACATCTAAGTAACTTCATATTCTTTCACCTCCAGCTACATACGTACATCTTGCCTCACCCACAATATTACAGGCTTACAGAAAAAAAAGGAGCATGTTGTATACCTAATAATTTGTGTCTCCCTTGGCAAGCAGTTAGACTTTATTTATTAAACTGAATTGAAAATTTCATTTGAAATGAAAATTAAATCAGAAGATTTTTTTTAATCAAGTAAATTTGTATACATGAGGAAAAGTTATGAATCTGTAATGTGAATGATAGTAACTAAAATCTTAGAAAGACTGTAGTTCTGATAGAGTGCTATAAAATCCAGAGACCTTATGAAAATATTAACTAAATAAAAACTTTTGTCAATCTGTTACAAACCATTAATAGAAATCTATCCAGTTTATGGGATTTTTATTAACCTTATTGCCAGATTAATGCTTTCTTTTACTAACCCAATTCTGGATTTCCAAAAGTGTTCATTATTCTAAGGCATATAAGAGGAGGAAAATAGATTATTTGTGCATATGGGTATTTATTTTGCTATTTACAACAAAAGTTAATAGAATGAGAAATAAAATATTAATGTCAAACAAACTCAAAAAGTGAGATTATCTTACATTTTTCCCCATGTTTTAGGCTTTTAAATTTTTCGCTATTTCGAGTATGTATAATCTGGAAAAGTACATATAATCTGGAAAAACAACCATGACTTAAAAACCAGCAAAACAACAGAAAAAAATTAAACAAGTGATTTCTCAGAAGATCCCTTGGCGTATTGTTTACTCATATGTAACTTAGAGCTATATAGCAAGGATCTAAGGATACCTTGTAAAAGAAAAATATCAAAACATATTGAAAAATTCATAATTTAGTGAAATAATTGTTAAAGATGACTTAATAGCTTCAGGGCGCCACTGAAAGGATGCCGATGATTCGCCATGCCTGTGAGTTTTAGGAGATACTGAAGTGCCCTATGATTTCATTCCAGGGGTTGAAGTCTCCATATTTTTATTTAGCTGAGATAGGAAGTGTAAACAATAATTCAGCAGATGGCACTTATGCCCTTAAGTCCAGACTGTAACCCAATCTAAAGGTCTTGGCTTCACACCTCAGTATAGAAATAGCACTCAGATACTTGTAAAAACTCTTTATCGTAATGCTAGAGTGGGCAGCAAGTATATTTGGGGTGAGTTGGTGGAATGGGCTGAAGAAACTCATAACGATTCTCAGTAAAGGCATGATATGGTTGAATCTGTAAATAACACTGAGTCTAAGAATATCCCATACCACATTCAGGAATAACCCTTCATTGCCCTTTCTGCAAAGCCAGCAAAAACTATTATTGGAGAAACTACAGTTGCCTGTAGTTCAGAACTTTTAAAAAGGTGTTCACACTTTAGAGTCGCACGTAGTCTTCTTTCTGCTGAGATATTTGACAAACACCCATTAAGGGAGAACCATGTGAAATGATGTTGAGAAGTGCTTCATGGAGGACAAGTATTTTCCTTTTTATACACTCGTTTTGGTATAGATAGAGAGTGATACAGGGTGGAATACCAACAATGCTTCACTTTAACTCATCAAGCCTATGATACTAACTCAATTTCTCATCCAATATGCAGAAACTATAGGAAAACCCTGTGGGAGAAAAATCAGAATTAAGGCTATTTCTAAAATACATGTTTTGTCTTGCCAAGGCCCAGTACTATATATTCCTTTCTTTTGGCTTTCATAAATTGCATAGAGTTTTCAATTCTATGGTCAGAGTCACACCCAATTTAAAGTTTTTCCATTCACGTTTGCCTGAGTAAAACTGCCAATGCACACAATTTGCCAGTGGATTGTGTTCTAAAAATACTCTAATAACTCTGGACATTTGAAGTATGAAAGCTTTAACAAAAAGTACATTTACTTTCTGTACCTTAATGCCACCCAAATTTACTAAATGCTAATGGAAACATTTCAGGAACAACAGTTGAAAGTGGCATTTGTATTCTAACAAAATATCAAGTAACATTTAAAATTTTAGTCATCCAAAATGTTTTGACTCTACAACACTCAAAACATTGGACAGAGTGGAAGACATGGTCAAGACGCTATTTGAAGAATAAGAGAAATGCTCTCTTCCCTTGCTCAAGGAAAGAATTAATGGAGTCTAAAGGGTATCTACATAGCCCATGCTAGCCCTCCAGGGACTGTGACTTTGTCTGTCATCCTTCTTTACCAAAGAGATCTACATTTTCCACATTCAGAAATTGCCACATGAATTCCACAAGAAATTGGTACATGTTTTATGAAAGTTCTGTAGTTTAAAAATCTTGTTCTGCCATATAATATCTATGTGACATTGGGCAAGTTGCTTATTATCTCCTCTGTGCCTCAATCTCCTTAGATAGTAAGTGGAAACATCAATATAACTTACTTCCTAGTGAGATATGAGAATTAAACAAGTTAATATTTGTGAAGTTTTCAAACATTGCCCATTGCCTATGCATAGTAACAGTTTCCTTAAATATGTTAAATAAAATAAACTGAAGAAATGTTCATGTTACAGCTCCCTTTTTAGTGTCATGATGCATCAGTATATTAAAAGCTCCAACAACGAAACAGCTGTGTTGCAGTAAAGAAAAACTCCAAAATATCAAGTGCTTACAGCAACAAACACATAATTTTAACTCATATTATATGTAGACTTGTTTCAAATATTGGTTTTGACACATACCAGCGATGTGATCTTGGGCAAGTGACTTAAATTTCTGTATATCAGGTTTCTCATCTGTACAATGAGATTAATAAAAGTACAAATTGTACCAAGGGTAGTTGTGAAGAATACATTTATTAGCCCGTGCAACACACTCAGAACAATGACTGGGACACTGTAAACACACTATGTTGTTAACTTCATGATTAAAATTCTATTCTCATCTTACAAATGAGGAAACCAAGTCTTAAAATGATGAGGTGATTTGAACAAAGGCCACACAGCTATCAAATGATAAATCACACTCTCACTAAGATCGATTTGATTTAAATCACCTTTCTGTTATTTTTTTAACATTAATTCCTGTGAAATTCTAATTGTTAGAAATGCCTACCATAATAATATTGGAAAATGTGATCAAGAATTTCTAAAGAAATAACTTTTTCCCTAGTGTGTTGTATTTCAACGAGACTTAAAACTTGCCACATTTATATGCACAGAGACAGAATGTGAGAGATTATGAGATTGGAAAAAATAACAGTGCTGGTCAACATAAGTGTGATCTTACCTCTTTCCCAGTTGTCATTGATCTCAGAGAGTAGAGTGGGGGATGAGTGCAGGAGGAAAGGAAACTAACATTTATCAAGTACCGATTAGGCTTCCCGTGCTGTTCTGTATACCCTATACTTCACATATCTCCCAGAACAGCAACGATGTAAAACAGGTCTCAGTTTCTATAAATTGTAATCCTTGAGGCTGGGTGCAGTGTCTCATGCCTGTAATCCCAGCATTTTGGGAGGCCACGATGGGAGCATCACTTGAGGCCAGGAGTTTGAGAACAGCCTAGACAAAATAGCCAGGCCCTATCTCTACAAAAAAAAAAAATTCTAGGCATGGCGGTGCATGCCTGTAGTCCCAGCTACTCAGGGAGGTGAAGCAGGAGGATCACTCGAGCCCAGAAGTTCAGGCCTGCAGTGAGCAATGATCGTGCCACTGCACTCCAGCCTGGGCAATGCAGTAAGACTCTGTCTCTTTAAAAAAAAAAAAAAAAAAAAAGTACATTGTTACTTGTTGATATTCTCTCTGTCACTAATTTCAGTTTACACAACAGTATAAAGTGAAAAATGCCATTTTTCCCTTACTTAAAATGGCATTTCCTAGGAAAGAACTTTCTTGATAACACTGGAAAAGAGGCTCTGCCTTAGTCATATTCCTCATCTCTCCCTGAAATTGTAATGTATATCTCTAATCTGCACCCTTAAACATTAACAGAAGATTCGTAAATGCAGGGGTATTATCTGTCTTGTTCATTGCTCAATTCCCAGTGTCTAGAACAATGCTTGAATGAATGAATCAGTCTGTGAATGCAAAATAGAATGAATGAGGGTAAAAGACTTTTAAGGAACTTATCCAAACATTCATGGCTGGTATGTTGTACAACTGGAATTTCACTACCGATCTGAGTCCAAACCCTGTGGGCATCCCATTGTGCCAACTGTTTCCACCTTGCTTCCAACGGTTAACATCACTGTGGCCGTGGAGAGCAGCACAATGTAGTATTAGGTTGAACCATATGGAATGCTTTTCCGAGTTGAGTGGCATTTAATCTATAATACAAAGTATATAAAAAAGACACCCTGCTACTAGGGAGGACATTTTGTGCAGAACATCAGTAAGTTCAAAGGTCTATATGTCAGGGAAGAGCACAGATTATTCTAGAAACTGACAAAAGGCCAAAATGTTTGGAAATTAGCATGTGACAGGAGAGGATTTGAAATGAAATTGGAGAAGTAGGCAAGGTCTAGATTGCACATAGCCCTGTAAGTCGTGTAAAAGAATTCAGATATTATTCTAAGTGCAGTAGAAAGTTACCAGAGATTTTAAGTAGAAGGACAGCATTATCTGAGGTTTTTTTTCTTTTTTTTTTAAGACAGAGTCTCACTCCATTGCCCTGAGTAGAGTGCCGTGGCGTCAGCCTAGCTCACAGCAACCTAAAACTCCTGGGCTCAAGTGATCCTCCTGCCTCAGCCTCCTGAGTAGCTCGGACTACAGACTCACACCATGACGCCTGGCTGATTTTTCTATTTTTAGTAGAGACAGGGTCTCGCTCTTGCTCAGGCTGGTCTCGAACTCCTGAGCTCAAGCGTTCCTCCTGCCTCGGCCTCCCAGAGTGCTGGGATTACAGGCATGAGCCACCACGCCTGGCCCTGATTTGAGTTTTTGAAAGGCTACTCTGGCCACTTTGTGGAGAATGGACTAGGAATGGGAAAAATATAAATACAATAAATAAATATATACTCGTATACCTTCACACCCACCTGCTGTCTGAATGTGCGAAATGGGGGAAGACAGTATTTAGTCCAGGTCCAGGCATATGTTGATAGTGAAGTTTATAACCAGAAGACAGCTCCTCGAGTCTTTGAATACCATATGATTTTGCCTCCCTCCATCACTGGCCCGTTGCCTGTCCTCTGAAGCAGCATGAATGACCTCACACGGACTGGGACCCTATCCTACAGACAGCAACTGTGATATGAGTAGAACACTAAACTAGGTATAATTTCACATACAAAATAGTCGGTATAACAACTTATACATTTTCTATTGTTAAGATGCATTTTATCCTGTACAGTACCTAGTTGCTAACTATAGTTTTAATTCTATAAACACGTAATTCTTCCATTTAACATTGTCTCTGCCTTTTATTTTGTAGGCTAAAATTCAAGTGCTTAAAATTCCTCATGATCTGGTTCTTGTATCCTCTCATACTCAACTTCATCAGCAATCACCTCTCTCTCTCCCTCTCTCTCTCTTCCTCACACACACACACACACACACACACACACACAAACACTCTTTTTGCTGAGAAGTAGTGAATATATTTATAACATTCTGTGATTTTCCCATGCTTTTGTATGATTTAAGACTTTTCTTTTTAATTTTTGGTCTGGCAAACTTCTTTTCAATCTTAAAACCTCAGTTGTTGCTCTCTTCCCGAGGAAGCCATCCCTAGGTCTTCCTTAATTGGAGGCAGACACACTTTTCTCTAAATTTTCTCTACCACTCATTCATGGATATATCAATGGATTTGTTTATTGAATGATTATTTATTACCATAATTACTTTCCTATTGAGGGACTGCATTTCATTTGTTTTCTGTTTCTTAGGTGTAGCAGCATTGGACTTGTGGTGGTCTAGCCATTCAACAAATATGTTCTGGGTCAAACTGTACATTTCATATATACAGATATTCCAAATGCCTAATATGCTTGTGGAAATAAAGCAAATTCAGATTGTGCATAAATAGTAAAGCCAAGATAATTATTATTAGTCCTTTGACAAAACCCGGTTACAAAAAGTATTGCAGCTTCACAAAACAAAACAAAGCATATATTCTCAGTGGGATTGCTGATATTCTTAGAGATTTTAATATTTTTTTGTGGTTTTGTAAGTCTATATTTCTGACAGGTATAATATAAAGGATAAATTAAAGTCAATAAAAAGCTTTATTGTTTAAAAAAATCTAACTTGGATGGAATGTGTCAATGTATTGTGGATAGCATCTTCTTTATTGTTTCAATTTAAACACTTTAAAAATTATGTTTTCACTGGGGGCCACCACCACAATTTATGAGGGGTTTTGGTCTTTATTCTTTTATTCAGAATGCTGCTGACCTTTGCAATTCAAAGAACTGTGCGGTAGAACAAAAGAACACAGTATTTATTACTGGAGAAAGCAGTGCACTGTCAGACTGCTTTCAGTTCTGACAATGAGACCATGCTTGTGAAGGTACTTGGAAAAGTTTTTTTTAAATCTCTATTCATAATTCTGGTAATATCAAATACCTCCCACACTTGAGATCCCAGAAATTAGAAAACAGACTATGCTTTCCATAAAGAAGAGGCTACAGTGAATATTTTCACTATTCTTTTGAACATTATTATTTCCTCTTCAGATTTCTTCACCTCTTTTCACAAGGCTACTGAAATCTCTAAAAATAACAAACGAAAATAGTTTTCTAATGAATGAATTCCTTCAGAAAAGGGATTACAGAGCTCAACATGGTTATATAAATTCCACTAGAAACTTGATATTTGTAGACATGGTCCTTGTTTGACTTGTTCTCCGCGTTAAACCCTCCACCTAAAGCAGTGGAGGAAACCTGAAATTCCTTTCAGCATTTGTTGAACTAATGAATACTCTATTGAATAACAAGCTTAAATAAATTTAAATGGAAAAGATTGTATTCCTTTCAATGATCATGTTAACCAATATTGGTGTTTGTGGTGTGTGTGTGTGTGTGTTTGTGTGTGTATTTAATTTTCAAAGAAGTTTTTTAAAAGACCTCTTATAATTATCTTACCCAGATTCTCCAATTGTTAAAATTTTGCCACATTTATTCTGTCTTTCAATTTGTCTCTCTCACTAAAAATATATAGCCATTATCTTTCATCTTTTCCTGAACTTTTCATGAGTAAGATGCAGACGCTATGTCCCCTCACCCCTTCACCCCAAACAGTACTGTATTTATGGTCTCCAAGCATAGATACTTTCTTGAATAATTATCCTATATAACCCTCCAAATCAGGAAATCAAAATTGGAACAGCATTACCATTTAAACCTAATTCCCATTCATATTTTGTCAATTGCTGCATCAATAACACTTTTTCCTTGCTGGTTTTGGTTCTTTCCAGGAAACCATGTTGCAATTAATTGTCGGATCTCTTCAGATTCCTTCACGTTGAATCAGTTCCACAGTGTTTCCCAATATTTCATGCTCTTGACAAGTTTAAGGGAAACAGGCCTTACATTCTGAAAGATGACCCTCAGCATGGATCCACCTGATAGTTTTTCATGTCCTGACTCAAGTCAAGCATTTTTGGCAGGAGTTTCACAGAAATATTGTGGCACATTTCTTGGTGCACCACCTCAGAAGGTCACATGATCAGGACCAATGCTTCCTTTGGTGACTTTAACCTTAATTGCCTGGTGATACTGGGGTCCACTAAGTTCTTCCACATTACAATAAACATTTTCCCATTTTAGCTGATCAGTATATCAGAGGGAAGTATCTCACAATCATGCCATAAACCTGTTCCTCATCATACCACCAAACGTCTTTAGATTCCATTGACAGCACCTGCCTTAATCAACCATTATCTCTGATCGTTGACAAATGGCAATTCTCTTATTTCCATTATTTCTTCAAAATTTCATTGACATGCTATTGTAAGGAAGAATTTTGTTTCTACATTCATGTATTTATATACCTCTAATAATTCTATCAATTAAGTCATTCATTTATTATATCGGTATAAAACCACGGGTTCCTATTTTACTCCATAGGGTTGCAATCTATCGTTATCATTATTTATTTTGATGCCAAAATCATCCCACTCAAACTAATTCTTCTGTACTATTGACATCTTTCCAACATCCATTGAACATTACCTTAATGTCAGACAAAATATGATTTGCATGACTCACATCATATTTTCCCTACTCTTACCCTGGAATGAGTTATTTCTCCAAGGAGCTCTGGTTCCTTTTAGTGAGGATGGCATTTAGAAACCACGATCATGGCACTCACTGCACTCATTGCTACAAGAGTGTCATTGCTTCTAGGCTCTTCCAATGGGCATGTCTTTGAAATACATGTAAATGAATGCATATACAACTATAACTATTTCTGTATATAGCTGTATATGTATATTACAAAATCATAAGTGCACACTGAAACCTCCAGCCTCAATCCAATATCTCGTGTTTCTTTCCATTCTTTTTTCTTTCT
>RJWJ010008032.1:0-55029 GCA_004363605.1 Indri indri | reverse complement strand
GTATACTCCTGGATAGGGTTGGAACGCATTCTACTAAGCGAAGTATCCCAAGAATGGAAAAACAAGCACCACATGTACTCACCATCAAATTGGTAGTGACTGAACATCACATAAGTGTACATATAAAAATAGCATCTATTGGATGTCGGGTAGGGAAAGAGGGGGAAGGGGGAGGGGCGAGGGGGAGGAGGGGACGGATATATGCATACACAAAGGGTGCAATGCGCACCCTCCGAGAGATGGACATGCTTGGGACTGGGACTTGGGGGTAAGGGGGGGCAAGGGCATCATACGTAACCTAAACACCTGTACCCCTATAAACAACAAACAATAAAAAAAAATAAAAATAAATAAATAAAATAAAATAAAAAAAAAATAAAAAAACATAAAAAAAATAATAATAATAAATCTCAGAAGCCCATCCCTTCCTGACCTACTCCCCCGATTCCCAAACTCCTGAAACTGTGCCCTGGGTCTTCGGGAAACTCACAGTCATCAGCAAAAACTCAGTCTATCCCTGGCCTCTTCTCTGAGTGCAGTCCTCACCTTCCTGCTCTAACTGTCCTGAGGACACTGCTTCCCTGGGGCCCCTCCCAGGCCTCACCCCACTGGTCCTGGTGGGGGGCGGGGGTCCTCTCACCACCTCCTTTCTCAGTGTACCCTGCAGCATCTTCGAATCTCAGGTCGTCAGGCAGGTCCATCAGCAACTCTCCCTGTTGCAGCCCTGGCCTCTCGGTTCCTGTCTTCTCATCCAGTGCCCCTGTCCTCCACCGGATCTCAGCTCCTCACCTCCAGAGTCCTCTCTCAGTCGAGCCATCTTCAACAACGACAGCCGCTCCCTAATTTTAATTTTGAGCATTCTGTTCTCTGACATCACTCTCTGTCTCTCCATCTGTGGAGGTGGAGAGGTGTGATACCTTTCCTCACCCATCATAAGGGTCACAGCTGAAGCTCCTGTAACAAAAGACAGGTTAGTAAGAGAAAAGCGTAATATTTATTTATCAAAATTCTATTACTATGTGACATGGGAAACTTCAGAAATGAAGACCCAGGGAAAACAGTCTAGTTTTACACTCAGGTTCGACGAAGACCAGACAGCCTTTGTACAAACGTGACGGGACAAAAGGGCATGATCTAACAGTAACAGACCGAGGGGAACCCAGCAAGGCCTGTCTGCTCAGATTCCTCTTGGCCTCTCTGAGTGGCATTTCTTCATATTGGGTATGAGCGGGGCCCCTCTGGAATGAGGAGCTTCAAGGGAGAAAGGACAAGGGAGAGAGTGACCTTTCTAGGTTTTGCTACTTGCTTCAGGGGAGAGAGTTCTAGTTTCTATGACCTGCCTTGGAGAAGGAGAATTCTGGTTTCTAAGACTCACCCAGGGAAGATAAATGGGTGAGACACAGAGGGCAGGAGAAGGTCAGAAAGACCTTGCTTCTGAGGCCTTCCAATGTCCTTAGTTCAAAGTACTTAACATGCCAAAGTGCCACACTTTGGGGTGTCATGATCTGAGCCCCAACACAGCTCACTCTTCCCAGTACCTCAACTGAATTGATAATTCATCTATTGTACTACCTTTTAATTGTCCCTCAGCCACCTCTTCTCACTTCTCTCTTTATCCAGTTTAAATCCCATGGTCACCCTCAACTCTTCGCCTACTCTGCCTGTGCCCACGCAGCTTAACAAGCCCAGAGAAAATATACAACACTGCAAGGAGTTGAGTGAGTGAGCCATACGGCATCTGGGGGAAAAGTAGCCGGAAAACTGGGAAGAGCATGTGCAAAGGTCCTGAGGCATTGAGTGCACAGAGACACTGAAGAATAAAAGAAGGCCAGACAGCTGAGCAGAATGAGTGAAGGTGAACTTAACCGAAGATGTGTTCATGGAAGTGAGTAGGTAACCAGCTCATCTAGGACTTTGTAGGCCTGGTAAAGACTGCCTTTCTCTGAGTGAGGTAGGGAGCCATCAGAAGGTTTTGAAAGGAGTGACATCAACTGACTTCTGCCTGCAGAGGTTCCTCTGGCTATGCTGTTGAGGATGGATGACAGGATGCAAGGGCAGGCAAGGAGACCATTTAGGAATGGTGGCTTGGTGGGTCTGATAGCTGTGCAGGTGCTGAGGAATATTCTGATTCTGGATCTATTTCAAAGGTAAACGGGATGTGATGACTGACTGGGTGTGGGGTGTGAGAATTCCATGTTGTTCATTTTTGTTTGTTTACTTTTTTGCTAATGCAAGTGAGAGGATGGTAAAGACTTCAACTGAGATGAGAAAGATTGTGGGTGGAGCGGAACTTATTTTGGGAGACAGTCTCTGGTAAATTTTAAATCTCAGTGAAAGACCATTCTTGATCACCCTGTTTTAAATTGTGCTGCCCACCCCCAGCACTCTCCACCCCTTACCCTGCTGTATTTTTCTCCACAGCTGACCCACTGCCTGCCCCTCTCCCCACTCCCTACCCTTGGCCGGGAGAGTAGGACGCCTTCGTTACCGATCTCTCTGAGGATGCACTCGATGGAGGGCGAGTGTCCCAAGAGGAAATGAAGGCGATGCTACCAGAACAGGGGATGGAGGCTGGGTAGGCAAACAAAAACAGATGTCCATTACACAGGCTATAAACAGAAAATAAATCATTCCCCTTCCATTTATTTCTTTTTAAAATCGGTTACAGCTGTAGGAACAATAAATATTTTTTCTTCCCTATCAGGGATTTAAACCTGAACCTCATAAAATGAGATTCTGGTATGTTGCTACCACATCCTTTTCCTGCTTTCTACTGAAACAGGTGACCTTAGCAAATTGGTGTCTTCCGGAACAGCAGGATCCCTCGTGAGGTGTGATTTGGCTGGGGGCCAATCAATGTGGTCTGGCCATAATTTCATTTTGACTTTAAGAACTTCAGTTGGACCAAATTAATACCTTGCTCCATTAGGAATGATCTCAGGTAACGTATCTTCTCATTCTTTTTGACATCCGTCTCTCCGGAGACTCCAGACAATGCTTTTCCACAATCGGTATCCACATTATACCTTCCTTTTGCAAGCTGAGGCAAGTCATTTGGTCCTCATGAGGCTAAAACCCAGCTCGCCATTTTGACTGCACGTGCCTACCCTTGAACATACCCACACTGAAGGGGAAGGAACCAAAGGCAAATAATCTTCTGGAAATTAAACCAATATATTCTCATTCTTGGTCATATCTACGTAGCACACCTGGTTTATTCAGAGCATAGAGATTTTCCATAGTCCCTGGCAAAGGTTGGGATTGGGACAAAAGCCACATTTGGGGCCTTCATGGCCAGGAGCAAATGGTTCAGCTGGAGGCTCCAAGCCTGTGCCAGTGCGATGCACCAGAAGACCCAGTGGGGCCAGTGGCTCCTCTGTGGGCATCAGCTTAGGGGTCTGTCCAGAGCAGACAGTCAGCAACAGAGACCACTAAGGATGCAGGGGACACTTGTGAATCTAGAATCATCTACATTCCCAGATATCATATCATGGGAGAGGAGTCAGGGGAAGGGAAGAAGTACTTGTTTTTTAACTATCCAGTCCTAAACTTGCTCAGGGCTCAGGATACCTGGCATATGTATCTATTGTACGCACAAACCGAGATAAAGATCTGGCCCCTGCTCTCCTCTCAGTCCTCCCGCCTCTTTGCCAGCCCTGTGCTTCCCCACACGGCCCTGCATGGCGTGGCAGCACCTCCTCTAGGGAGGTGTAAGTAGTAAGCTCTCCTTTCTTCTTTTTTTAAATTTCAAAATATTCAGAGAGTACATATATTTTTGTTACATGGACACATTGTACAATGCTTAAGATGGGGCTTTTAGCGTGCCCGTCACCAGAATAGTGTTCACTGTACACTGTAGGTAAGTTTGTATCCCTCACCTCCCCCCCGCCCTCCCCTCTTCTTGGTTTCCACTGTCCTTTACATCTCTCTGTGCTCCTGTGTACCCATCACTGAGCTCCCACTTATTAGTGAGAACATGTGGTGTTTGGTTTTCTATTCCTGAGATACTTCACTGAAAGTCAAAAAATAATAGAAGCTGGCATGGATGCAGAGAAAGAGTAATGCTTAAACACTGTTGGTGGGACTGCAAACTAGTAAACTCTTCTTTCGAGGCAGTTGTCTCCATGCCTGTCACCTCGCCATACCTGATTAAACAAATCCCAGGCACATTTTAAAACAAGAGGCAATCAGAAAGACCACATACCTATCTGAAGAAGACAGTGTTTTCCAAAGGAGTTTATTTTAAACGGGAGAGATCGTGATGCCTTAATTGGCAAGTTAAAGTTTAAGTTGGGGCCAGGTGTGGTGGCTCATGCCTGTAATCCCAGCACTTTGGGAGGCTGAGGCAGGAGGATCACTTGATTGTTTGAGCTTAGGAGTTTGACACCAGCTTAGGCAACATAGTGAGACCCCTTCTCTACAAAAAGTAAAAATAATAATAAATAAACCAGGCATGGTGGCACACACCTATAGTCCCAGCTACTCAGGAGGCTGGGGCAGGAGGGTTGCTTGAGCCCAGGAGTTTGAGATTGCAGTGAGCTGTGTTCGCACCACTGCACTCCAGCCTGGGCAACAGAGTGAGACCCCATTTCTGAAATAATTAATTAATTAAGTTGGGTTATGGTGTAGGACAAAACAATTTGTGGGAAGCCCATCACTCAGATATCAAGAAGCAGAATGAAAGCTGTAAGCAGAACAGGAAGCTGCTTTTTCTTTCAGTCGCATTTAAACATGGATGACTGTGACCACGGTCTTTAATCTGTTCATGGCCTTATTGAGGCACTTTCGTATACCTTACCTCATCTGACCCTTACATAACTCTGTGACATAAAGCAGGCAGGTGTTATTATTCCCATTTTATAGATGAGAAAACTGACATTTGGAAAAGCAGTGGAACATATTGATTAAGGGCATTAACTATGGAGGCAGTCTGCCTAGGCTCAACTCCCAGTTCTACCACTTTCAAGCTGTGTGACTTGGGGCACATTATTAACCTCTCTGTGTGTCAGCTTCCTCATCTGTAAAGTGGAGATAACAACAAACCCTGTCTCACAGGACTGCTGCACAAGGAGAGTTTATTATTGGGTATCAAAAACTTTTAGCTGAGATTATTTGGCTGGTGTAACAGGGACTTCATGGAAAAGGACAAATTTGGAGTTTTCCAACTTCCCTCACCCACATTTTTATATTCTTGAGATTTCTATGATCAAAAAGAATGCTTATTAGTTAACAAGGGTATGCTTTTTTAGGCAGTTGGCTTCCAAGATGTTCCCACATTTATAAAGGGAAGCCAAATATTTATCAAATCCTATCACTCTTTCAAAACCAGCTCAAATCCAATCTCTTCTCAAGCTTTTCTGGACTGACCCGCCTACAACCGTTACTTCTGCCTTGTAGGTTCTGGAGCAGTCAGAGTGTGAACCCTGGAATTCAACATATAACCACGTTAGGCCAGGCGCAATGGCTCATGCCTGTAACCCTAGCACTCTGGGAGGCCAAGGCAGGTGGATTGCTTGAGTTCAGGAGTTCAAAAACCAGCCTAAGCAAGAGCGAGACCCCGTCTTTACTAAAAATATAAAAAATTAGCAGGGTGGTGTGTGCCTGTAGTCCCAGCTACTCGGGAGGCTGAGGCAGGAGGATCGCTTGAGCCCAGGAGTTTGAGGTTGCTGTGAGCTATGCTGACACCATGGCACTCTAGCCCGGGGAACAGACTGAGACTCTGTCTCAAAAAATAAATAAATAAATAAAAATTTAAAAAATAAAATAAAAATTTTAAAACCCACATAACCACGTAATACTTGGCACTGAGACCACCCTCACCTGGTGATAACCTCCACCCACTCTTCGTCAGCTGCCCCTGTCTTCATGGGATCACAAGCAGGCCATGCATTGCGGGGTTTCGTAGTTCAGCATGTCAGTCTCCTGCTTTGCCACCTATTTCCTATTTCAAGTGAGATAATTCCTTGGCTATGCCTTGCACACACCTTGGTAATTCTTGCTTCAGTCATTCAGCCTTTTTCATTGCAATCAGGAGAAACCAACACTGGCTGGCTTAAATTGAACAGTAATTCATTACAAGGGGTGAGTGAGGAGCAGTGTGCTTAAGCTGGCTTGTACTGGCTCATGGGAGCCAATTGTGAAATTTTCAAGAATTTTGCAAGCTAGTTGTTAAACATAGCCATTATTAAACATTAAATTTATAAGCTTAAAATTAAATAAATTATATCAAAATCAAAGGTAGTAAACACTCAAAAGTCATCACTTCCTAATTATTTTTCCACATTTCATTATCATCTGTACTCTTGAAGGTATCACACTTACTGCATCTGCAGGGAGGAGATACCATAGAGCAGTGTGCTCTGGCACATCTCTTCCCAACTCCGTGTTGGGTGACATCATGTTGGCAGCTTGAGCTCAGCAAAGGTGAGAATATTCACCTGTGGGAATTGGCAAACACTATAAGTCAGGTGGTTTGTGTTGGTTTTTTCCCTCAAAGATCTGGTTATTAAACATTTGCTGGCATGCTATTGGTACTAGGTAACTCACCAAAACTCTAACAAAAGGGCTGAAGGACCAGGTTTAGATTCCTCAGTCAGGACCAACAGCCAAAGCCACAGTCAGATCAATGCCTCAGGACCAGTTAACATAATCTGTGAATCCTTTCTTCAAAATTATTAAGGATTTTGAGATAGCAAAAGTGGAGCATTAAACCAGTGCGAGGCCCTTCTAAGTGTGGGGCGTTGTGATGGGACAGGCCACATGCCCATGAAGCCAGCCCTGAAACACCCAATTCACACTGGAAGTCCACAGACCCCACTGCCATAGATGCCGAGATCACCGCTGATCCCTTGTACACCCTTCACTGGACACTGCTCCTGTTGCTTATGGCTCTTCATGGGGTCTTGTCAGCCACAAGTATGAAGTAAAGGGTGGAGAATATTCCAAAAGGAACAAACGGGGACGGCGTCCGTGGAGGTCCCAGTCTGGACTCAGGACACCCTGCCTGAACATCACTGCCAGCCCTGACCAGTCACGGGCAACAGAGGGGTACTTAGAAAATTTTGAGGGAGACACTTTATGACCGGGACCCCCTGAGGCAAAAGGCCTGGCTCTAAGAGGACTCCCAGTAGGTGAGTCTGATGGCAGAGCCCAGTACACGTTCCTATAAACTGGCTGCAAGGAAGGCTGGGAAATAGCTGCCCAGCATTTTCAACTTCTAACATTTCTCACGAAATAGAAACCACATCTCGCCTCAGGAATGAACTTCTGCTTTCATCCTCTACATCCTCAAACACATCTTTAATCATCCTTTCTACATCGGCTTCCCACCTCAAAAGGAGACATTTCTCTATTCCTTTGGCAGGTAAATAATTCCCCTAGCATACTTGATCGCATCTCTTCTGCCTCCTCAGAATTTCAGAGCATCAATTGTGTTCCTCTTTGTAATTTCAGTCCTTTCTTCCCTGAAGTCCCTGGAATACAGGTGTTTCCCAGCCCAGACCAGCCCCAAACATTGCTGGGACCTGAGTCAGGAAAACAAATGGAGGCCCACATTCCATACTTCTAAATAATTCAAAGTATAAATCAAGATGACAAACTTCAAAATAAATTATGTTCTATCCCCTTACCTTGACAAAGGGTTAATTGCCCGAGTCTAAGCTTAAGGTTGCAGGTTATGCTGTGCCAGCTATAAACACTGGGTCCCAAGTGACAGAAGCACCCATGTGAATGGGTTTTATAAATTGTTTTTGTAATTTTATTTTGAAATAGAACAACAAAAAAAAGTTGGCCAGTTGCCCCAGCGACATCCTTTATGACAAGAGGGTCCAATCCAGAATCGTAGCTGTCACACCTCTCTCGTTTAATCAGGGAGCATTCTTCAGTCTTCCTTGAGTTTCATACCATTCACATTCTAAAGATTACAGGGAAGTCACTTTGTAGAGTGTCTGTTTTATAAATAAGCCAAAGATGGCTTCTGTATGTTGGCCCCTAGGTTGTTTCTTCTCAGCAGGCTGAGACCTGTTAGCTCAAAACCCTACTGGTGCCAAACTCAGTTTTACACATTTAAGTGTTTTCAACATAGCCCAAAGCAGGATTTTAGCTGTTTAGACCCCACTTGCTTTGCACACTCCATGAAACTGCACCCAATCTCTGCCAACCATAAATAAGATAAACCCTGTAGATTTAAAAGCCCCCAAGCCTCTGCTGGCCTCCAGAGCTCTCTGGCCCAGAGACTCCCCACGGTGCTGCTGAGTAGCATCTCCCAGACGCCTAAGCCCCTCTCCACTCCCTGCTCCCTGGGAGTCTCTCCCCTTCTACTGGCCCCGCACTGTAGTCTCTTGTCTTGGGAGGGACTTCTCCTACATGAAAACCTGTCAGGTGCTGTCCAGTAAAGCTTGTGTGTGCAACGACCACCTCATGACCATAGCTTTTTCCTTGATCAATCCCTAAAATCCAAACTCACTATAACCGTCCCTCATGTTTAGACGCAGGTTATATGTCTTTGGCAGGAATATCACAGTGTTTTCTCATTGCCTCCTGTCAAGTGGCAGATGACGTTGCTCTGTCCCATTATTTGTGGTGTTATGTTGATCATTTGATTGAAACAGTGTCTGCAGGTTTCCCCCCTGTAAAAATGCTTTCCTTACTTTGTAATTAATAAGTATTTGATATGAAGATACTTCGCAACTATGTAAATAACCCATTCCTCATCCTTCTTTTATACACTGTTTTTAGCATGCATTGATGTTTCTCACCTGAACTTAGTAATTACTATAGTGGTTATCATATTGTGATTTTTTTAACTCCAACATTTCTCAGTGTTTATTAGTTGGCATTCTACTGTGATGAAGAGCTTTCTCTTTTCTCTGCGTATTTATTCATTTGTTTACTTAAATGCAGGAAAAGGCAAACTATGACCCCATAGGCCAAATCCAGCCTGTTTTTGTAAAGTTTCATTGGAACACAGCCACTCATTCATTTACATATTGTCTGTGGCTGCTTTTTGTGCTACAATGGCAGAGACGTATAGTTGTGACAGAGACTACATGACTTGTAAAGCCTAAATTATTTATTATCTGGCCCTTTATAGGAAAAGTCAACTCTTGATTTATAATGTGTGGACTCATGGATTCCTATTTTATCCCATTACTATCATTATTTATTTCGACGCTCAAATTGTCCTAGATTTGGCCACTGAAAGCCCCTTCAAGCTGGCTTCTGTGTCCTTGACAAGTTTTCATCATTCTCTGAACCCGTCCTTACTTTCTGGTGCAACAAGATGTTCTAAGTTTATCTTTTACCTTTTCTGCTTTTGCCATGAAATAAGCCATTTCTCTGAGGATCCCTAGCTCCTTTTACTTGGGAATGATATTTAGAAATTAATGTCTAGCACTAGCTGGTCATTGCCTCTGGGATGTCGCTGCAAGACATGAGAGAAAGGTCATAGTTATAGATCTAAAATTGGAAATCATCAGCATATAGATGATCTATTAAGTCATGGGACTCAGGGAGGAGAGCAGAGAAATGTGGTCCAGACTTGGCCTAGGCTCTTCAATATTGTAGGAAAATAGCTTGAGAAAAATATATTTGCAGTAATATGGTTCAGGATTTTAATATCTACATATACAAAGAGCTTATAGAAGAAACAATTAAGACCTCATTGATGAGTAAAAGGGCATATCAGACCAGTCACATAATTAGAATGGAATTAGTAAATCAACATAAAGAAAAATATTCAACCTCACTCACTAAAGAAATGCAAATTAAAGCAAGATATAGTAAGTTCTCCCTTAACTGTGACTTTAAGTGAAACAATGTATAGCGGGTCCACTAGTAATATCCTTTCATTCTGTGTCGTCTTTTTGTAATGTTGATGAGGTTTTGTTATAGTCATTTTGCTTAAAGTCATGGTTTCCAAGAACCTATCAACTACACTAACTGAGGACTTACTATACAGTTTTGGGTCATTATCTTAATTTTTTTCTTACTTTTTAGCTAGATATTTTTCACATTTATAGGAAAGTGGACAGAAGAGAATAATGAATACCTAAAGAGAGTACATGTCTTCGTTTGTTTTGTGCTGCTATAGCAGAATACCTGAGACTAGACTTTAGAATGAACAGAAATATATTGTCTCACAGTTCTGGAGGCTGGGAAGTCCAACATCAAGGTCCTGGTATCTGGCAGGGGCCTTCCTGCAGCATCATTACGTGGTGGAAGGGCAAAAAGAGGGCAAGAGAGAGATGTAAGGGTCCCAAACTTGTCCTTTTATAAGGAACCCACTCCCAAGATAACAAACCCACTCCTGTGATAATGGCATTGATCTATTCATGAGGACAGAGCCCTCATGCCCTAATTACCTCCTAAAGGCCCCACCTCTTATTACTGTTACAATGACAATTCGATTTCAACATGCTTTGATTTGACCAAATTTTCTTCACTCACCGGTTATTACTCTAACACTAAAATGTAACCTAGTTTGTCTTATTTTGCAGTTAAAAATGTAACATTATTTAAGAGTAGGCAGAAATGTCTAGAAACGTATCCAACCAAAACACTTGCACAAGCCTGCAAAATAATACAAACAAAAATGTTTATTTTATTCCCTTTTATAATGTTGAAATATTGGAAACAACCCTAATAGCCTTTAGTGAGATCGTAATTAAAGTGTGGTACATCCACACAGTACTGTACAGCTTTTCACAAGAATGAGATACATTTAAAGATGAGGAAAAAAGTCTCATATGTAATGTTAAGTGAAAAATCGAGATGCAGAACTGTGTGTCTAATATGATTCTACTTTTAAAAATCAATGAGTATGTTAGTATATGCGTAGTAAGAAATCTAGAGAAACAATAAACAAACTGTTAGCAGTAGTTATGAGAAAGGAATAATAGATGACTCTGAATTCCTAAATTATACATTTCTTGATTGTTTGAATTATTTACAAGCACTTATTCACTTCTGATATGAGAGGAAAACAATATATTGTTTAAGTAGGCAGAAGGGGCAGAGCCCATCAGAAATGGAGCAGAGAAGGATGCAGGCTGGAGTGTGGCTCTGTTCCCCCATCTGTTAACTGCTGCCTCATTTCCTGGCAGCAGAGTTTTACGACTGGCTGGCTCTCGATGCATCCTCCTGCCAACAGGACATTGGCAAGCAAGGACATTAGAAATCTTCCTTGAGAGAATTTTAACAAAACCCTGGGAGGCATTGCAACGTGAAAATATGGCCAAAGGGAAAAATTCATAAAAAACACCCATCCCCCAAGTCTCTATCCATGGTAGGAAATGTAGCCATTAAGCCAATGAAAGGGAATTAGGATCATTATGCGATCACACTGGTTTGGCTACAGAGAAAATGAGAGGCGTTAAGTGCAATTCATCTTTAGAGAACTCCCTTCCCATCAGGCCTCAGGACCGACAGAGTCATAAAAGCAGCAGAGATAAGATAAATAATCGCTAGGATGGCTGACATTTTTACAGTGATCCACAAATTTCAGAGCCGTTCACATCCATTTTACACCACATTGCATGTCTGGCCCTTCCAAAAACTCGAGGAAACAGGTTTTTCAGATGAGGAGGCCATTGGTAAGTGACACATGAGAAGAAGGAATGCAGGATTTCTCACGCCCACCAGCAAAGAGGGTTGGTTTTGATGTCATCCTGGAATTAACTAGAATAATAATGAGTACAATTCATTTTTAAGCAAATGTATCTCTTCCTAAAAAGCTAGATAAACAATTATCCATTATACAAAAAAAGACTGATATTAGATGAACAATGCGGAAAATACAAGGGAAACTGAGGCCACATATGAAGCCATCCATAGGTGAGGGGAAACATTTGTCAGTCTGTCTTCCGCTGGATCTCAGGGAGTTATTCAGAGTAGATTTGAGTGTGGTGACAATGCTCTGGAAGGGCTCCATCCTGTGGGCACACGGTATGATCCCTTCTGTCTTCTGTCTCCAAACCGGCTCACATTAGCCATGGCACCACCAAAGCAGTCCCAACATGCAGTGTCTGGGAAAGAAGCTCCCCTCTACCCCAATGTCATTTGGAGGGCAACATCCTCCTTTCCTGGAAGCCTCAGAGAAAAGGACATGATTGCCCTGAGACTTGCCACAAACAACCCCCGAAATCAAGTCCAAATAGCAAAATTCCAAATTTCTGTAATTTAGCAAAGCTGTCATCTTCCTACATACTTCCCCTCTGCTTGCTGAAGGTAATTTTGGTTTGTTTATTTTTATAGGAAGTTTGCTATTGTCTAAACACTAGAGTTTCACTTGAAGTTGGCTGCAGAATAATTTACATTGGGTTGGTCCGATCCAACATCTAAATGTAATCAGCATAGAGTCAGATTTACTTAAACTGTGGCATTCAATTCTGTTTTTTTCATTTGGTTGAACAGTAATTTTTTCAGACTTAAAAAAGTTGTGGATGATCCCTTTTTTCTATTTTACTCGAAATGTATTTTTATTTCAAAAACTCTGAGAGTACCAATTCATTCTTTCCTTTTAAAATATTGTGCAATAAAAATAAAAAAAATTAGCCAGGCATGGTGGCACTCACCTGTAGTCCTAACTACCTGGGAGACTGAAGTAGGATTGCTTGACACCAGCAGTTTGAGGTTGCAGTGAGATATGATAATATCACTGTACTCTGGCCTGGATAGCAGAGTGAGACACTGTCTCAAAAAATAAATAAAATAAAATAAAATAAAATATTGTGCAGATATATGTCCAAGGATTTTAACCTTGTTAGTAACTGCAAAATAGTGTTCATAACTAGGGAACTGGTTAAATAAATTATTAGACATTCAAATATGGAATAAATTACTATGCACCTATTAAAAATATGGAGCAAAATCTAGAGAAGTTGTCATGGAACTACCTCCAAGATATATTGTGAAGTAACAAAAGATGTGGAATAGCGAGCATATTATGTTACCCTTTGTATTTTGTTTTTAAAAGAATAGATACATAAATGCTTGTATATGCTTAAGTGTCTAAACACAGATATGCCAGATAGGTAAGAGCATGCTTTTGGAGGGAAGCGAATTAGGTGACGAGTGTTTGCCCTGGTGAAAAGACTAACTTTTCATTATATATTCTTTAATATTGTTGGAATGTTTAACATTTATATTATCATTCATTGACATTTTTTTTCATATTTTACACCTTTTGGTACATTTGGTAAACCTAGCTCAGTTAATTAGTTTTAAAAAATGCAATTAAAATACTCTAACAACTTTTGTCCAAATATAACATATAACAACTGTGACCAAATTTTAATACACAGTTTAATAAGAAAGCTATTTTAAGATTTCAATTTTTTCATCTCTAAAATAGAGATACTATTATGAAAACTGATGAATAACACTTGTAAGACTTTGTACATAACTCATGTCCAGAATCTTTGAGATGGGTTTTTGCAGCAGCAGCTCACTCTGGGATACAAGTAAACTAAGTTCAACTGCAAAAAGCAATACATTTCTCTGTGCTGGATGTTTGTTACTTACTCATCATTGGATCATTCAGGTTGAATTGGACTTGACTTACGGTGATCAATTATGTCTTTTTGTATTACAGGACCAAATTTATTATCAGATCCTTGGGGACTAAGTTTAACATTGAATGTATTTGCAGCAGCAGACAAATTCATAATCTGCCTGTCAATTCATGCCATTGCCTAGTCATTCTTCTGTCTATACAATTAATTTAGCTGAAGAAACAGTAATAAACATATCTTAAAATTACAATGGCACATTATAGTTCACAAAACACTTACGTATTTTGTTGCATTAAACCCTCTTAGCAATACTGGGTTGGAGGCAAGACAGACAGTATTACGTCTGTGTTACAGATGGTCACAATTAGATCACCTAATCAGGAAGTGGAAAGCTAAAATTAAAAGCTGGGTTCCCACTATCCCATTCTACTAGTTAGTTATACATATTTCACAGTATTTACAGAAGAGGTCAGAAAAGGGTATGTTTTATATAAAATCTGTTTTATAAATTAGAACATAAGGACAATGTACCACCTTCATAATTTCTGTTTTTTCTGAATAGAATTCACATAAACATCATTTTACTTGCAGTTTGAACCTATCTGGAATTTTGATAACATCTAAATTCACATGGGTAGCCAAAGAGTGTTCTTGTGTGATGAGTACCATTCATTTTCATAGTCTCATTTGTGACTCATGGATTTGTGTGGGTGTTGAAAAGAAAAATCCAAAGAAATAGGAACAGGAAAAGATTTCTTTCTACATTTAAATATAAATAATAGAAAGAGGCTGAGCTAAGTTATAAATAACAGTGAAGTGAAATGTTCTCTGGAAAATCCATGGCAATAGCATTACTGCTGCCTGAGAAATGTCACTACTTAAAACTTTGGTTTGAAAAACCTGTCTATTGTAAAATAAATGCTTTTTTTATTATCATTGTCCTGAATTTTTCCAGGCTTACAAATGTAATCATTGGTTTCATACATTGCAGTGATTCAGGATGTATGTTTTTAAACATGTGTCATGTGTTAGGAAGAGCAGCTCAGTCTATTATTTGGTGTGTTGCTCTGGGTTGATGTGGATTTTCACTGTTTTTTTGCAGTTAAGTGTGGAGGATATGTTTATTATTTTACACATTAACCAGTTCTTGTCATGACAAGGAAAAAATTATTAGGTTCACATTATCATCATGATTATTCTTCTCACACACTAATAAAGACATTAAATGGCATACCCAAGACCAGAATCTGGCAACTTTGACAATGGCCATGACATTGATGTGATTTTGTTGTAATATTTTTCAAAATTTAATGAAGTTAAGTAATTTAGTTTGCTTTTGGACATTATCCAACTCGTCAGCAGAAGAAATAACCTAATCTGGGAAGGAAAAATATCGCAATCTTGTGTAAGTACTGAAACTGCCTTTCTTCATAGCTTAAAAGGAAATACTTGCTCACAGCAGAATGTTTCACATCTCTTTTGTTTGGTCCCAACTTGCAGAGTCATCTTGCTTCTAAAATGGTCTCAGAGCCAGAGATGGGTGGTTTCCAAGCCAGAAAGAAACTCCCTTGGTCTTTGTGCCTTTTCAGAATGTGAACCTCAAGAGCCAATTGTGTAACTATGTTTTAAATTTTTAAAAGTTTCCATCAGATATATTTAGCAAGACTAAAGCATCCATTTGAAGACTCCACAGGAGTTATTCTAACAATCATATAATCATGCTCAGTGTTGATAAATAACTCCACCTCTTCATGCAGATGGTCTGAGGATGTTAGCAATACTATGTCCATAGGAGACACTGTTGGCTGCAGGGAAGGGGGTAGGGAAGAGCTGAAAGGCATCCTTTAAAGTGTGAAGGGACTTCTAGTTTTGTTTTCTGTTCTTCAAGATTGAGTTAGTTAACTGAAGCTAAAGGAAAGCTAATTACCTTGTGTTTTTATCAGCCTGTTATTGAACATTTAGCTGCCTGTTATTGAACATTTCCCAAAATATACACGTGGCTTTTATCCTGGGTAATATGTTATAGGGAGCATGGCTACTCCAGGGTAATGTTAGCAAACAAACAAACAAAACCCCAAAATATAAATTATCAGAGCTACAATATGCAAGAGCCCAGAGACACAAGTACACAGGCATATGTGAACTAAAATAAAATATTAAGGCTCACCCCCCACCAGCTGACTGAATGGACCCCCTCTTGGCCAAGGGAATATCCTAAAACTAGACTGCCTGCAGGAGGGAGGTCAGACATGCCTCATCATGCCCCCCTCCCTTCTTGGAGACATCCTGTGTAAGCCATTAACAGGCCTGAGTGTACACAAGACAAACCTGCAGGTCCTCAATTTATACAACAAGTATATGACCACGGTGGCTTGTCTCTGATGAGTAGCTCTTTATCTTAAAATATTCCAAGCCTTTAGACAAAGCTCCACATCTTTAACCAATTACAAGTCAAAGAATCTTTAAACCCACCTATAATCTCTAAGCCACTCCCACTTCGAGATGGTCCACCTTTTTGGGCCTAACCAATGTATGCTTCCCACGTGTCAATTTATGACATTACCTGTCTCCCTGAAATGTATAAAACCAAACTGTATCCCAGCCACAGCGAGTCCACTTGCTCAAGGCTTCTTGGACGAGACATGGCTCCAGGTCATGGTCCTCAAATTTGGCTCAGAATAAATCTCTTTAAAATTATTTTACAGAGTTTGGCTTTTTTTCCATTAACACATAAAAGAGCATGCAGTTATAAAAGGCCAGGTAATACAGGAGATCAGAAACCGAGGTAGTTAATCAGTTTAAAGGGAAAGTAGGTACTAGAAGTCAGGCACACAAAGATCTGAAAGCCAGACAAGCAGGTAAGTATGAGCAGAGGCCCACGTGAATAGAGCAGGAGCCACAAATCTGATGCTGGAGCAAAATTTCATTTTTCCCTTCACTAAGATGGGAAATCTCCCACTCAAAGTCCACGGGCCTTTAATTGCCATGTAGACTTATGATCATCTAAGCTAATTTTCGTTACCAGCATAAACTGAGTTATTTATTATGGTTGTTCCCCATGACTTCCTAAGCTAAGTTCTCCTCCTTGGCTAGTAACAAATGGACAAATTTAAACAAGTGTGGGGACAGCTGATAGGTGTTTAAAAGTCAGGAGATAAGCACTCCACTTATGCCTCAGAGGTGGAATCAAGGTGCCCAAGTGCTTGACTTGCACGAACCTGAGGAGGTTGCTATAGAAATGTTATCACATTGCTGGGATCGTTGGAGTACCTAATAGACCTTGAATTTCAAAGTCCACAGGAAGCATGATTAGAAAGGACTTTCTCCAGCTACTGCATGTTTACAGGGCAGCTACTTAATCCATCTGATTGCATGTGGCTAGCTGCCTCTAGGAACCTGGGCAGAGAGGAAGGCAATGTCACTGACATCCCAGAACGTTCTCATTAACAAGGAGGGGTCTGGAGCCACTAAAACTGAATACAAGGGAAGCAGTGGGAGCACTCGCAGGCACAGATCTTGGTCTCTGTGTATGGGTAATACCACTGTGACCATCTGTCACCACGGGCCTGTGGTCAGAGCAGGGTTCATCCTGCAGATTTCAGGCTGAGAAATGTTGGGCACTAAGGAAAGGGGTTATCAGAGGTTATCAGAGGTGGAAAGAAATGGAGAAGGAGTTGGGGCTGGGGAAAACGGGGCAAGCCCAGCATGCAGAGATCTAAGACATTGCGGCACAGGGAGTCCACGGGAGTAGCAGAGGGAGAGGCCCCAAGTGAAGGTCAGGTGTGTCTCGAAGGTGCCATCAAAGCCGTGGATGTGAGTGCCATGGGTGTGAATGGATCAGTGGCAAAAACCGGCAGAAATCAAAACCTCAAACCAATGCAGGCTCTTGCTTAAGGAGCCACCTTCCCTCCTCCACAGAAGCATGGGAAGGGTGTGAGGATCAGCAAGGGAGCAGCCTGTACCACCTCCCACACCCCAGAGTCCTAGAACTGCAACATTAGCCTGAGCTTAGGAAAGGAAGAGAGATTTGAACCACAAGTGCCCAAGGCGAGGGGTATGCTAATTACCCTGATTTGATCATACGCAACATACACATGTATCGAAACATCCCACTGTACCCCATAAATATGTACAATTATTATGCATCAATCAAGATCAAAATAAAACTTTAAAAAAATATACAAAACTAGAGTTATAAGATGAATGGGACTGAGTTTTAATAACTGGATCGCACTGTTTTAATAACTGAAATGACACAGAGTTATAGAGCTGGACTGAGATGATGTCGGCCCAACAGCAGAGCATAGGTGGGGACAGACAACACAGTTGGTTTATGAATGCACTCCCCACCCCGGGTCGAATAACCTGTCATCAAACTGGTTACGCATTTGGCATCCGGCAGAAAGTGCGGTGGTTGGGCTGCGAGTTCTGGGTCCCAGGCCCTGGGTTTGAAAGTGGCACTGACCGACTGCATGTCCTCCACCACATCCCGTGAACTCACTTAGTTCTGTTTCCCATCTGTAACGTGGGGCTAACATTGCTATGTCACACAGTTGTGAGATTTAAATGAAATAATGTCCGTACACATTCAAAAACAGAAAGGAGCTGCTTTTACTAGCGGTATTTCTCTTTTTTGGCCTCTCCCTGTGTCCTCTTCCTGGCAAGAAGACCTCCTGCCTCGCAGTTGCTGGGTCGCCACCTCCCACAGCCCCGCAGTTCCTCCAGCTCCCGAGTCACTGACCACTGATGAGATGAGGTTCTTTCCTGCCTGAGGGCCCACACCGGATCAGCTTTTCCTGCAGCCCGTTAGCGGGGCCCACCAGACGCATCTTCTTTATGCCTCAACATCTTTTTCTCTTTCCCTTGGGTACCCCGAGCCCGAGCTAGTGCTCCTGCCCAAGGACCACCCATGTCCCTTAGGGTCCTGGGAGAAGACTTCCCCAGACCTTCATCCAAGCCACTGACTCTTCTCAACAATGGTAGCCCAGAACAGCTGGACTCAGCCCAGCTGCACAGTGCCCTGGTGGCAGACACGTCTTAAAAAACTTATCCATAGTAAAGTGTACAAGTCTTAATGTACAGCTTGATGAATTTTTACAATGGATGTGCCCATGTAAACCAATTACCCAGGTCAAGATTTAGAAAAATTACAGCACCCCAAAAGGCTTCCCCATGCTCAGTAACTCATTTTGTTCATGCCCCTCCCAGTTAATAACCTCCTCCTTCAAGGTAACCTGCATTCTGACTTTTAAGGCCATAGATCTGTTTCACCTGTTTTTGAACTTCTTATATACAGAATCCTATTGTGTGTCATCTTTAGTATCTAACTTATTTTGCACAACGTAATGTCTTTGAGATTTATCCATGCTGTGTGTATCAGGCCTTTTAATTGCTGAGTGGTATTCTATTGCGTATACTACAATTTGTGTATTCATTTACCTTGACGGTCTTTTTGAGTTTGTTTACAGTTTTTGGCAATTATGAGTGAAGCTGCTCTCTGCATTCACATACGCATGCCTTTGTAAAGCACATGCACTGTGTTCTCTTGGGCAAATACCTAGGAGTGAAACTGATGGGTCACGGGTAGGTGCGTGTTTAGCTTTAGTAGATATAGTGGGCATTTGATGAATGCTATTTATTAGCATAAATGAGGGAATGAATGAATGACACTTTAGTGCCACCGTTAGCTTTTAAACACTTAACACAGGAATGTATAAATTTGAAGTAAAAAGAGGGTTTATTGCAAATAAAGCCTTTTAAACAGGATTGTCAATGATTTTAGGGCAGAGCGTAGGGCTTTGAGGGGCAGGCAGGAGGGAAAACTTGACCAGGAGACCCCTGGGGAGAAGCAGGTCAGAGCCGGGATGAGATGGGGGCTGGGAGGCGTTGCACGAAGTGCAGGAAGCAGGGCCAAGCGCAGCCGTGACCCTCACACGTCCGTGCCCACAGAGGGCGGTGGTGTGTGCTTCCACAGATTCTCCATCATGCTTCGTAATTGGTTGCCTTCACCTTGGGAGTCTTTAGTCATAAAACATTTACCTGCCAAAACATTATCAATTCAGTCATATGGATAATGTATCAACAATGTAATCCACAATTAGTGTAGCTGTCAGTTAAGAGCCGCCTGGGGAACACAACAGACCCAGAGCCCTGCCCCTCCAGGTCCAGGGCCAGTCCAGCTTCCTACCCAGACCCGTCCTTGGACACCCAGTGCGGTCCTGCCCTCTGCATGCACCACGGGGCCTGCTCACAAAGCCCTCCGTCACAGCTGTAATCACTTCAACATTGGCAGCCCTCGCCAGGAGAGCTGGAGTATTGTCAGCGCATCAGGAGGGAATTGTAGGGGGAATAAAGTGATTGCCGCTAATGGTGGACTTTCAGACACTGGGGGCAGGGGAGCTGGGGACAGAGTGCTGGAGACATCCCAGTCACCCGCGATCTCCCCTGCTTTGCCTTTGCACATGATTGGTCCCGCCAATAACACGGCTCTGATCTTCTGGCTTTATTTCTAGGCCCAAGTTCAAAATCTTTACCCTGCCCATCACAGCCCTTACTGACCTCCGGGCCTTTGCCCCTTCTTCACCCCATTCTGGACACACTGCCCTTCTCTCTGCTCTTCCGCACCCCAAGTGTCTTGTCTCAGGGCCTCTGCAAACATGGCCCCAACCTGTGTGCACCCCCTAACCTCCCTCCTCTTGCTAATTCCTTTTATTCCTTCATCTCAACAGAGTGATATTCCTGACCCTCTATTCTATATAAGGTCCACCTCAGAGATTCATGTGTCCTGCCTAGCTCTTATGACACTTGATTTTTTTAAAAGACTTTATTTTTTTTAGAGTTATTTTAGGTTCATAGCAAAATTGAGAGGAAGATAGCAAGATTTCCCATATACCCCCTGCATTCACACACACATAGCCTCCCTCATTATCAACATTCCCCACCAGAATGGTACATTTGTTGCAATTGATGAACCCACCTTGGCACATCATAGTTGCCCAAGTTCATAGTTTACATTAAGGTTCATTCTTGGTGTTGTACATTTTATGGGTTTAGACAAATATATAATGACATATATCCACCATTTTAGTATCATAGAGAATATTTTCACTGCCCTAAAAATCCTCTGTGCTCCCCCCATCCAACCTCTGGCAACCACTGTTCTTGTTACTATTTTCATAGTTTTGCCTATTCCAGAATGTCATCGAGTTGGAATCATACCGTATGTAGTAGTTTTGGATAAGCTTCTTTCACTTAGCAATATGCATTTAAGGTTTCTTCATGTCTTTTCATTACTTGATAGTTCATTTCTTTTTAGCATTAAATAAAAATTCCATTGTCTGACTATACCACAGTTTATTTATCCATTCACCTGCTGAAGGACATCTTGGTTACTTCAAGTATTGGCAATTATGCATAAAGCTGCTATAAACATCCATGTACAGGTTTTTGTGTGGACATAAGTTTTCAGTTCCTTTGGGTGAATACCAAAGAGTGTAATTGCCAGATTGTATGGTAAGAGTATGTTCAATTTTATAAGAAATTGCCACACTGTTTTTCCAAAGTGGCTGTACCATTTTGCATCTCCACCAGCAATGGATGAGTGTTCCTGTTGCTCCCCATTCTCACCAGCATTTGCTGTTGTCCGTGTTCCTGACTTGGCCATGCTAACAGGTGTGTAATAATGTCTTATTGTCGTTTTAATTTGCATTTCCCTGATGACATATGATGCGGATCATCTTTTCATATGTTTGTTTACCATCTGTACATCTTTTTTTGGTGAGGTGTCTGTTAAGGCCTTTGGCCCATTTATTAATCAGATTGTTTGTTTTCTTATTGTTGAGTTTTAAGAGCTCTTTACATATTTGGGATAAAAGTCCTTTATCAGACAGGTCTTTTGCAAATATTTTCTCCCAGTCTGTGGCTTGTCTTCTCATTCTCTTGACACTGTCTTTTGCAAGGCAGAAGTTTTTAATTTTAACAAAGTCAGGCTTAACAATTCTTTCTTTCATGGATCATGTCTTTGGTGTTGTATCTGATAAGTTATCACCAAACCCAAACCCAAGATGATCTAGGTTTTCTCTTATGTTATCTTTTAGGAATTTTATAGTTTTACATTTTGTATTTAGGTCTATGATCCATTTTGAGCTAATTTTTGTAAAAGATGTATAGGTCTGTGTCTAGATTTTTTTTTTCTTTTTTTTGCATGTGGATATCCAACTGTTCCAGATCACTTGTTGAAAAGACTATCTTAGCACTGACTTGATATTTTGAAAGTTACTTGGGTGATACTTGGTTGATGGCTGCTTCCCCACTGGGACATAAACCATATTCAGACAAGTTCTGGGTTTTCTCTGCCTAACTCAGGGCTTGACATACCACACACACTTAATCTAAACCTTATCCACCCCGACGCCTTTCATTATGGCTGTCAATTTTAGTTAAAGTGAAACATTATTATTATTGTTATCATTATTATTATTAATGGGACAAATTCTTCAGTTGTACCACTTAAATTGTTCAAATTTGCTGAAAAAAAAATTGCTAAGTTTGTCACTTCCCTTTGGAAAACCTTTTTTTTTTTTTTTTTTTTAAAGAAAAATAGTTTTGTCCAAGCACTGGAATTGTGTTGAAATGAGCCATTTAACCTTTGGGTCCAACTCTGAATCTTGATGATGTAGCCAGCAAGGGGCCCTTCCCATGTAGTTCTCCTACAGAGTCAATTTTGACTAAGTAAAAGTCTAATTATCCATTTTGCAGACCATTCAGCTGCTGTGCTTTCCTTTCTTCTCTCATCATCTGTCCTTCCGGGTTAAAACTTCTACCATAAGGTGGGCCTGGCCGATGATCACAGAACCTTCCATTCCCCAGCGTGCCACATGCAGGCAGGAGCTCGTGAATATAACGCTGGCGCCCCCACACCGGCTTTCCTGCTTCAGGCTCTGGAATACGGGCGTCCTCATGCAGGCGGCTCGGTGCAGGTTTCTGAGAGGCTCGGGTCTAGAGTCAGCCAAACTTCGGCTTCAGTCCCTGCTTTGCCACTTACTTGTCGTGTGATCTTAGCTAAGATGTTTCATCTCACCAAGTCTCAGCCGACCCCTCTGGGTGACAGATGTTTATTAAAAAAACTATCTATCTATGAGCAATGAGACTTAAGTTATTTAAAATAGCTATATCCCAGTTTTCTCATCTGTAAAATGGGGGTAACAATAATAATACCTATCTCATAGTATCGTGAGGATTAAATGATTTAATGTGTGCAAAACTCTACTAAAAATGTATTAGAATGATGATAATGATGATTTTACAACACTGTTATTAAGAGTGTCACTCTGGACTCAAACAAAGATTCAAATCCCAGATGTATGAGCTTAGAGAAGTTACTCAGTATCTTTAAGGTTTATTTTCTTCATCTGTAAAATGGTATAATACCGCCTCCCTCATAAGGTGGTTGTGAGATTACTCAGTGTGGGTCCTGACATACAGTAAGTGGTGGAAAACTGGTAGCTATTGTCACTGTTGGGATCATTACTGTTACACAATAACTGAAGGGATTCTGTAACTTGAGATCTTGCAGAGATGTCAAAATGATCTTTGCAAATGTTTGAGTTCACACTGTGTTCTCAGGATAAAAGACAACTCACAAGGCAAAGTGTGGACGATGACCTATAAAAGAAATACCATGAGTCTAACATGGTCTCTGGTTCCTCTTACTAAGTAGCAGCCTCGATGGGGAGTGGTTGGGTGAACAGTCCCATTGCTGGCCCTAGCAAATTAGGGTTGATGGGCTTATGCTGCTCTTGTGCCATGCGGCCTGTCAACGTCTTGGTTTGTAGCCCCTGGGGCTGTGTTTTGGTCCTTGCTCAAGCTCCTGGCCAGGGAACAGCCCGGGTGAGGTTGGGCTTCACTTGCTGAAGGGGAGGAAGGGCAGCAGAGAAGCCACTTTGTCCAGACTCTGTCGGCTCCAAAACCTGCCAAGCATCCTTTGCTCTATCGAAGAGCTCTACCCCAGGACAACAGGCCACGAGAAGGGTATCAAAGCCCATTTGGGAGTCGGGTCGGGGAGGGGGTGAGTCTGCCCTGGAAAACAATCCTCCATTAGAGCCGCCACAAAATACTCCCCATGACTAGTAAACTATTCCCAGCAGCAGCCCCTGGAATAGCTCAAGGCAGCTCATCGCTGCTCACCACTGCTTAGTTCCTTCATGTCCAGTATCTGGAGCAGCAGCATCCCATCTGGTCCTGCTGCGGCCCTGTGAAGGACACAGGATACTTAGGAAGCATCTCAGTTTTACAGGGGAGGTGGCTGAGGCCAGGGTTGTCCTTTGCTCAGGGACAACCAGTTAGTAAGCAGAGAACCCGAGCCTCAAGTCCAGTTTTTTTAAGTCTCAGGCCATAGCTCTTCCCTCCAGGCCCCGACCACTTAGCTCCTGCGGACCACTGCAGACGGCCTACTTTACACTGCCCCAGCCCCTTCACCGGGGCTGCTTTCCTGCCTGTGGGCCGGCACCCCCTGTGAGCCCTCGGCTGGCAAAGTGCTTCTGTATCTTTGGGTCCCAGCAGAGATGTTACCATCTCCAAGAGGTGGTCACTCTAGAGTAGCATCCCCCAGTTACTCTGTATCCCATCACCTGGTTTAATGTCTTCATGCCCCTTATCCTAGTCATCCTTATTTGTTTATGTTTTGTCTGCCTTGTTAAGGCAAGAGTCTCAGGGGTCTTGTTCACTGCTGCCTCGCAGCACTTGGCACACAACCTTGTCCTCAGATGGGGCAGCTGGAGCCCTTGCTTGGGGCCCTGAACTAATGCCCAGAGGGCCTGCTCTGGGCCCCTCCAGCTGTGCCCTCCCCATGGGGTGAGGGGTCCAGAAGGCCCAGGGGATGTGTCCTCCCACAGCCCACTGCCTCCCCTTCTGGATGGCGCTATGGGTACCCCTAAGCCGTGAATTCCCTGACCAAATGGCCCTAAATCCACTTCCAGGGCCTGCATGGGCCTCTTACCCTCAGCACTGTGAGCCCCCAAGGCCAGATGGGCGGCCAAGGGCGAGACCCCTCAGGGTGCTGGGTAGACAGGGTGGAGTGGGTGGGAAGGAGAGGGAGGGGGGTTTCATACAGGGGTCGGGGCAGGGGAGCTCTCCACATGCTACCAGAGTTTTCTTACAGAACTCCAAGGAGCCCTAGAATTATACATTTGAACCCAGCCTTCCAGGTCTCTATGACAGTGTATGATTAAAGTTTGTTAGTTTGATTCCTAACTTAAAATTTAGACACATGGTACGTGGGCCTCCAATTGTTCCCTAGCCCAGAAACTGACAAGTGTTGGGGCAGGGCTGCTAGCATATAGTAGACAACCACTAAGTATTGGCTAAATAAAGGCATAAACGAATGAAGAGATGAACAAATGAACGAATAAAGTCTAAGCCCGTACGTCAGAGCTTCCACAGTGGCAGCCCGGGGGAAGTTTCCACAGAAAGTGAAGCGGAGCCTCTCAGTCTGCACAGGCGCAGCCCAGGTGGGGAGCTTGTGTGTGGGGGATCAGATAAGCTGGGCCGCCCCGGGGATTGCTGCCGGGCAGAGTCAGCCTCGGTAATGAGATCAAATTAGAACTGTAGCCAGAATAACCAGCCGTTTCCTAAGGTGGCCTAGAAGGCAGCTTTGCGCTTTTCCACAGGTTTAATTCCCCCTGCCATGCCTTCAAGCATTGACTGCATGTGTGTTTAAAGTACGGCATTAAGGAACATTATGGGTAATAGCAGGATCCATCCTATTTTTCTAGGAACTATGAAGCTTGTGGATAGACCCTAGCAAGATAATACAACAAAAGAAGAAAAAAAGAGTTAATTCCATAAAATGCAGTAACTGCTAAGTCAACTCCTTTTAAAACATTTTAGAGATTTTAAGGTCAAGAATTAATGGTCCGCTTACTTCAAAGGAATCAATTTATTTCTTCAGCGTTCATTTTCAGAATCAATCATTTTGCATCACCTAGAGAACTTAAGTTATTGAACTTTGAGAGCACATTACCGTAAAACACTCGTCAGTCTATGTTTGACTTCCAGCCACCACAGTCTTTTTCACATAAATCCCAAAGATAGTTGATTTCTTGTCGCTTTGCTCTGAATGTAATAGCTGGTAATAATGCGGTCCTGCAGAGGCGTTCTAAGGAATGGGTAGCAAAGTAAAGGGCTTGCAGGGATCAATTCAGACCAACAAGCATCTGGAGAGAGCCCACAGGGGCCAGGTGCGTGCTAGGTGCCGACAGGGGCTTCCAGTGTAACTGAGCAGTGCCAGCAGCCAATTCAGGAAAAGCACGGGATTATTTGCTTTTCCCTCTGCCTGCTCAGTTACTCCTGCAACATGGGTTTGTTTTGAGTCCTGATTTATTTAAATATTTATGCTGAAAGTTTGGAGGGCAATAATTAGGCACCGTTGCATCTTTGGTCAAATTTGTTAGGTTTCTGCTTTGTTAAAATATCCAATCAATTTAACCTAAAGGCTGATATTATTGTCCCAATGCTGCAATGAATAGTTGAGGTGACCTTGGGCAAGTCACTCCTGCCTCCCTGAGCTTCAGTTTGGATGGATACTCTATAAAGCTGTCTTCAATGCTAGCAGTCTGGAAAGCCCCATGTTAATCACCACCACCAAGGACTCAGACAGACCAGCTGTTTGGCTTCAGAAGACAAAACCTCCAAATGAATGAGGGCATTTAGCATTGGGCTTTTTGGCAGCTGCGCACACAGTGAATAATTCTGGGAGCGGATTAGTAAGGGAGCCTTGGGTAAAGACGGCCTTGGTAATTCAAGCCTCTGAGCATCCTATTTACTGAGAAGTGGCTCTGGATTAAATAAACATTTAAATTACACACTCATCCCAAATTGGATTTCAGGCTGAGCGTCATTACTGGAGTGGAGGAGAGACAGCTGCAGTCCGAGGGTAACTGCTCGCCTCAAACTTCAGTACTAATTGGATCAAGGTTTCATTCTCCCAAACAGCCACGTTTTTCACAGCGCGTTGTACTGGATGCAGGGAAACTTGAGCAGGGCCTACTACTGTTTGCAGGGGTTGGGGTGGGGGATCTGGCTTTCCCACCCCGAACTCTTCACTGATTACAAATTTGACCTTGAGCGAACCCTGTTCCATGATCAGTAAGGTCCTGCTCAACTCTGACATTTTATAATCCATCATTTGTTCCTAATGAGAATCAGGTCAAAATTAATGCTCAGGGCAGCCTTTAGAGTGGTGATTTCAGATCTTGGCTGCATGGTAGAATCATCTGAGGGCTGGGCCGAGTGCAGTGGTGTTTCCAACTAATTGATCACAACCAGTTACAGATTCCTCTGTTCCTTCTCCATCCTCACTGCTTCACTTGCCCAGCCTTTAAAAAAAAAAAAAATGTCCCACCCAGAGATGCTAATTTAATTGGTCTGATGGTTCCTGGGCTTTAATTTTAAAAGCTCTGCAGGAACACCAATGGCCATCCTGGCTGAGACCCCCGACTTCAGGGAGAAAGCACCATGGGGTGTGTGGCACACACTATGAGTTACCAAAAGTCATTCACTGCCCAATTTTCCCTTGTCTTCTCAGAAAAAGGCTAGAAAACTTAAACTCACACCTCCCCAGACTTCTTTGTAGCTAAGAAGGCCATGTTATCCAGTTCTGACCAGTGAGATGAACGTGGAACTCACTGGGTGGAGGTCCCAGGGGAGCACTTGAAAGGAGACTGACTTGGCTGTCGTGCCCTGTGGCCTCCTGTCCTTTGCCTTCTGTTTCCTGCCTGCTGTAACATAGATGGCAGGAGCTGCAGCCGCCGTGGACAAGCGCCAAGCACAAGTCTGAAGATGGGGGAGCAGGAAGAGAGAAGGGCCTTGGTCCTTGGGGTCATCATGACCTGTGGTATCTGCCCTGCTGCCAACCCTGGAACTCCTTGATGCAGGACATAAATAATCTCCTTACTTATTCCAGCCCCTGCCAGTCCCATTTCCTCCAGCATTCAGCCCAGCACCATCTTTAAATGATACAGAACATGAAAGGTGTTATCAAGAAAGGCTTCACCTTCTCAAGGTCACCCCAACCTTGTAGCATAGACCCAGAGTGAGAGATAATTTCCTTAGTTTAAAAGTGGCCATTATATCTAAAACACATTTACACTTAAACCAGGAGAGCCATGTTTTTGATTGCTGCAGAAGGCAACCCAGAGGGCCTGCGCTTTGACAGACCCATCCAGAGCCTAGCTACTTGGTTAAGGTTATGGCTCTTGGAAAACTGTACTAACACCAACTGCCATCCTGACTTCAGCCCTATTGCTCCTGCTAGGCTGCCTAAAAGGCCTAGTGTGCACAAGGGCAAAAGGGTAGGAAGCTGAAAGCAGAGTTATACCAAAAAAGCATTCAATAAATTTCAGGGACTTTCTAAAGAAGATGTTATCCCAGAGGCCACCATCCTAGCAGTCATTTGTGATTCTCCCTTAGAGTCTGTGTGCCTGGGGTGGAGGCGGGAGTGGGGGCTGGGGGGAGTTAGCTTCCCTCACTGCCGTGACTGCCTTCTCTCCCCTGTAAGTACCCTTTCTACACCCACACTTCCACACTCACAGGGATGAGACGAGTGTGAGCCATCCTGGTGTCCCCTGCACCTAGCAGAGTATCTGGCAGATAGTAGGTGCCGCTGGTCCTCACACTCACCTGCAGGTACCCACCACCGCTCCACCTTCCCGTACAGTGAGAAATCTAACCTGTTCTAGTCACTAAGTTATGTTTTCTTTTCTCGCTACCTTTTCCAGGTCTCCTGACTGCCATTCCCACACATATCTCGCGGCTGGTGGTAAAAAGAGAAACAGGAAAGCAGCAGGAGGGTGCAGGGGGTGATGTTTTGTTTATAAGGACACGTCTGCCTGCTGATGGCAGTAATCGGGCAAAGAGAGAGACATTGAAGATTCAAAAGAGAGAGAGGAGAAAAGCAAAGGGACAAGGTCCTTGAGAAGGTGAAAGGGGACCCAAATCGAGGCACAACTGGCGGGTGGGCTTGGAAGAGGAGGAGGAGCACTTCCTCTACTCAAACAAGACAGAGGACAGACCCTAAGCCAGTAGACTTGTATGTCTGACAACCATTTTCTCAATAACATAGGAAGTGAGAGCCTCAGCGAGAATAGCAGTAGAGACACGGGTGCGGAAGGTGGAGAAGAAAGAACAGGTATTGACCCATCATGATTCTCTTCCTCTTTTCCTTTTCTCCTTCCTGGGCCAGACTTGACCATGGCCTACCAGCAGGCGTGTGATGACGGATACAATGACCTCTTTGGCCTAGGTTATGAAATCTGGTCAATCTATCAAATTGTCTTAATTGTATGATACCAACTCGTGCAGAGAATGGGCATGGAGTCATTTCCTCATATTGTCAAAGTAAGTTTCTCTAATTTCTCTCCTATACCTCAGCATCACCCATTTCTACCCTTTCCCTGGGGATGGCAAGAGAAGGAGAAGCACAGAGAGAGTCTAATTTGGACTATAGCAGGCAAAATCTGAGAAATTCAATGAAGCGAAAATGAAGCCACCCAGACCCTGAAATATGGCGACTGAGAAAAAGCAAATATTTAATAAGTAGTTCTGAGGTCTCCAGATATCCTTTGGCACTTCAAAGCTTCCGGTGACTCTACAAGACTTGTAGGAGAAACCTGAATCTTATCTCAAGATTATTGTAACTTTATCTTAGTTGGCTTCAATCCATTCTACACAATGACATTAATAGAAATGCCCTAAAATATGGGAATGGGAGTGTAGGGGGTTGGGGAGAAACTACAGAAATTTTCCCTAGTTTAGATCCTGTAAAATTCTCCAGGAATACCTCCTGGCACACTGATAGGAATCCCACACCAGGCGGGTAAGCAGAGCCATCTCCAAAGAGCAGGTAAGCAGGAATTGTGTATCATCCTCCTGCACCCAAGAATGCAGAAAGGCCCATGCTGGTCCTGGAGAACCATAATTCTTGGCTTCAATCGTAACCCAGAAAGTAGACAACCAGGCCTACAATTCTGTGTGCAGAGTTGAAAAAAAAGACTGACCAATATTGTTCAAGAGAACTCCTTCCCTATCCCCTGCTAACTCAGTGCCCCACCATAATTCTCATCATCTTTCCCCTCTTGTTCATGCTTCTTCCACTGGAGTCCATCCTCCAAGTCCCCTATGTCAGAGTTTCTATATCTTCTTCTTTTTCCTGATCCCAGGAAAAAATCTAAATAACTTCTTAATTCTCAATGCAGTTTTCAAATATTTGAGCATGCCTCGTCTCCTGTCAAAGTGACCAACACTTGTAGCATTAGTAATTTGGAGTTTTGATCCTTTTATTGTTCATAAGCGTGATGATTTTCACATGCATGCATGAGATGTGTCTCCTTCAAACCTTTTTACAACATTGACATTGGCATGTTACTCATCTGATGTGGAAAAAAAAAAAAAAAAGAAGAAAGAAAGAAATTCGGAATTTCCCTGAAGTAGAGTCTTATGGGAGTATCTTTGCAAAGCAATGACTTTAACATTATGGAATTTTGTCCATATAAGAAGACTGCTATTTATTGAGGAATTGAGATTAATGAGTTGTCACATTCTTATGATGGGAAAGGGGATAGGTGATTTTGCACCTGTATTCAGCCACCTTCTACTAAAATATAAAATCTCATGTCAGAGCATCAGAAGAGTCTAAAAGCAGTGGTTGGCCACAGTATGGGGCTCAGTGGCTTTTGAGAAAAAGGGCACATTTATTTTTAAAGGAAACATGAAAAGAGGACTGTAGGAATGTAGAGACGGTTATGCTGAGAAAATTTGCCTAGATCGACCTGACATCATGGGAAATATCCTAGTTCGTTGGATAGAGGGAGTCCAGTGTTTCTACACAGGGTGGTGGGAGGGATTTCCAAGAAATTTAAATGTATAAAAGGAAAAAAAAGAAGTAAGAGGAGACAAAAGTAGAGAGAAAACAACAGAGGATGCTGAGGCCCCAAATATATATGTCCTTGGGGTTATAATTTTCTCTACCACTGGGCATCTAACCTCCTATCCCTAGCATGCATTCATCGTCGCTCACCTTTGGCTCTCCAGTGATTTCCAGGGGATGGTGGTTAGAGCCCTAACAGACCTTGTCCAGTGGTCTTCAATGGGATTACAATGAGAGACAAGCCAAGAATCCCATTTGCTCTCACTCTGTTTGAGTACCTCCACATTAGCCCAACTTTCCATTAATGCCCCTGACTTTAGACTTCTAGATGACAAACATAGGAAAGAAAGTGATTTTAAAGCCATCCTAAAGGGCTCCTTTACCATCACCAAGATCAGAAATTATGTGCTGTCCCATTTGTGAGCTCTGTGTTCCAGGGGGAGCTGCGCAATTACGAAGAGCTACTCAGTGGCGATCCCTAACAGCTGCCCCGCTGTGCGACCTGGGCGGCAGGCTCACCGGCCTGAGTGGATCGGGATGCATAGTAGGGGCAGGGACCGGGCGCTTGAGCTAATCCAGGAAAAGGCTTTTGAGAACTTATTGATGTGTTCTTAAATGTGTTCCTGCTTTTCCTAGTACGATGGCTGTTTGTTTATTGATTTTTCAAAAAAGCTTTCAATACTGTGGTTTGTTTATCGTGAAGGTTTGAGTTGTCAAAAGTCGACCTCGAAATTGATGTAAATAACTGGTTTAATTTGCTCTGTTTAATTGATGTTGAAGGGCAGACAAAAAATGAGGGGGGTGGTAATATTCTAGTTAGTTGGACATTGTTTTTGGCTTTTAGAGCTTTCTGGTTACTCAACAATAACTTTACAAATTTTAGCTCTGCTCTTATTATTAGCTTTATGATGATTACTTTGCCATTATGCCTAATCAACAGCTGCACGGAAACTCATTTTAATCATATTTTTCCTGCCTAGAAATTAGCAGATGAAGGATAATTACTACCAAAAGCTTGAGTTATGATTGGCCGCTTCTTGTCTAATGTCAAAAATGAAAACTTAGAGAAAATGTAAAACTTTTATTTCTACTTTGTAAATAAAGTATGAACTCTTGGCCTTTTTTTCTTCCTGAAGACTGAGAATGAATTGCCCTTTTCCCTACCTTGAGATCAGCCATTTACAAATCAGGGTTACTTAAATAACTAGATTAATTAGATTAAACTAGATTGAAGGTGCTCTTCACAACACACATGAGACTTACTCACTCACAGGGTCATGAAGGATGGCAACAGTTATTTCCAGAATGTCCATAGTGGACTTTTTCTTTCCACAATGTTTCACAGAAGCATCATGACTTTCAGCGAGGCCAGGGCTGCTAGAATGGCTCACAGAGACCATGGAGCCCAGGGCAGAGGACCGAGGGTGTATGTGCAATGCACATAGTCAAGGGAGAGGAGTCCCAGCCTCCCAAGATTCCTCAGGGGACCCTGGCTCCAAAGAAGGTAAGAACCACAGACAAGCCCAAGTCTTTCATGTTATAGAAATGGAAACCAAAAGAGTCTCACAGAGTAGAGTCAGCGGTAGCAAAGCTGGGATTTAGAAACAAGGTTGCCAGACTTCCCAGAGCCTCCTGCCTCCCAGAAATGCTGCCACTTCCCCTAACCTTAAACCATTGTTAGCACCCCCTCCCTGAAGCCTCAACACCCCTCATGTCAGCACCCTCTGATACCTGCTCTGACAAATTTGGGGGAGGGTGTGACATGCAGTGAAACCCAAAGAGAAATGGGCCCTCTGACTTCAAACAGCGACTGAAAGGTGATGGGTAGTTGGTTGCTTCTCTGGTACCACTGATACTGAGTACGGTGAGGAATCTATGAGCCATGGCTTATAAAAACTCCAGTTCCAAAACAACATAGCAAGTAAACAATACCATTAAGGACCAACTATGCAATGAAGCACTTGTCTTTAGCTCTAAATGCTTTTATGATCCCAAAGGATATCATACTAACAACAAATCACAGTGTGAATAACTTGAAAATACAACCCATGTAACTTTATGCAATTTCTTCAGATTTCAGATATTATTGATATTTGATAATGAAGTAATCTTACAACATTGGAACAAACATGAGACGAACAGGTGAAACCTTTATAGTCTAAGATGTCTTAGAGGCCTGAACATCTAAAAAAGAAAACCTGCAGAGCTAACACATTCTGAGGCAGAGGTTCTCACACTTCATACATTAGTATCTGCTGATGGGCTTGCTGAAACACAGATTACTGGCCCTACCCTGGAGTTTCTCATTCAGTAGATCTGGGATGGGGCCTGAATTTTTGGCAATTCTAACAAGTCGCCAAATGAGCCTGTTGATGCTGCTCCGGGGATCACACTTAGAAAACCACTTGCGTGAAACTAATGTTTATCAATTGCTACTATTAATAACTTTATAGTATCATCTTCACACTTACATATTCCACCAACATTTTAAGAAAATTTTTCAAGTGAAATTTTTAACATTACATGGATATATTTTGTAGTGGTCTGGGCTTTTAGTGCACCTTGTACCCAATAGGTAATTTTTGATCCCTCATCCCCCCTCTTCCTTCCATCTCTTGGAGTCTCCAATGTCCATTATACCACTCTGTGTGACCATGCTTACCCATTGGTTAGCTCCCATGTATAAGTGAGAACATGCGGTTTTTGATTTTCCCAAGTTACTTCACTTAGGATAATGGCCTAAGAGTTCCATCCAGGTTGCTGAAAAAAAAACATTATTTCATTCTTTTTTATGGCTGAGTAGTATTCCATTGTACATATATGTGTGTGTGTATATATATATTTTTTCTTTATTCAATCATCAGTTGATGGACCCTTAGATTGATTCCATATGTTTTCTATTGTGAATAATGCTACAATAAACATATGAGCGCAGGTATCTTTTTGATAGAATGATTTCTTTTCCTTTGGGTAGATACCCAATAATGGGATTAATGGATCAAATGGTAGATCTATTTTTAGTTCTTTGAGAAATCTCCATACTGTTTTCCATAGAGGTTGTACTAATTTACATTCCCATCAATAGTGCATAAATGTTCCCTATTCTCTGCATCCTTGCCAACATCTATTGTTTTTTGACTTTTTAATATTGGCCATTTTGATCAGGGTAAGATGATGTCTCATGGTTTTAATTTGTATTTCTCTGATGATTAGTGATTTTGAGCATTTTTTTATATGTTTGTTGGCCATTTGTATGTCTTTTGAAAAATGTTCAGGTTGTTTGCCTACTTTTTAATGGAGTTGTTTTTTTCTTGTTAAGTTTTTTGAGTTCCTCATAGGCTTGGATGTCAGTCCTTGGTCGGATGAACAGTTTGTGAATATTTTCTCCCATTCTTTAGGTTGTCCATTTAGTCTACTGATTATTTCTTTTGCGATGAAGAAGGTTTTTATTGTAAGTCCTATTTGTTTATTTCTGCATTTGTTACATTTGCTTTTGGGGTCTTAGACATAAATTCTTTGCCCAGGCCAACGTCCAGAAGAGTTTTTCCTAGGTTTTCTTCTAGAGATTTTATACTTTCAGGTCTCACACTGAATGGGGAAAAGTTGAAAGTACTCCCCTAAGAACTGGAACAAGACAAGGGTCTCCCACAAAGACTAGCACAGTGTCCACAAAGCTTGTTGCCTTTATTTGAAATGTAACTAAATTCAAAATATAGGGCATAGACGAAATGACTTTAAAAATCCACTCTGGCCCTAAGGTTTTATTATTCAAAGGCTACATCCTTGACTTGGCCTTTGCTCTCATCTCCATGGCAGACATGGGCTACCTGTTCACTACACCCATTTCCCCTGTCCCTGGGTACACAGAGGGATTGCATTTCCCAGCCTTTCTTGCAGTAAGAGATGTAGCCATGTGACATGTTTCTAGCAAATACAATGCACGTTACTTCCAGGACTGGCCTATGAAACCACCTATGCAGGGTCCTCCATGCTCTTTTTCCCCCTCCACTGTTGTTAGGCAGATTAGTAGATAAAATGATGATGAAGGATCCATGAGATGAAAGGAACCTGGGTTTCCAAATCACTCCTTGAAAGAGAACTGCCCCAATCAGGACCTGTTTTGAAGTTTATAAGGGTGAGAACTAAGCTTCTGTTGTACAAATTCACTGAGATTTGGAATCTATCTGTTCTAGCAGCTAGCATTAGCTTACCTAAATAATCCTTCAGACACAGCTCCAAGCCCGCAAGCGCCTAGCCTGGGGAAATGGCATCCGTGGTGGTCTTTTCTTCCATTGTCGTATTAATAACTCATCGAGGCCTTTAAGCCTGCCACCAATTGAAGTCTTTTACCTTGTATTCCATGAAACCCGCATTCTATAACTAAAGAAAGATGCTAACCATCTAAGTTAACCACTTATTTGTACACAGAATTGTTCCTTAGATACCCCCAATATACCTATACAGTGCCTGGACTCTTTCAGGAGAAGAGTTTCAGAGGGGTCAGTGCCCCCGAAGTCTGCAAACCTATATGAGTTCTGCATGAGTTCACTTTCTCTCCTGGCATTAAGGGGTTCAGATTCCCTGGGGCCCTCATTCTGGCTGAGGACAGGATTGGGAAATTTACTTCCTGCTTGCGCAGAAAGGTCCAGGGGACTTGGGAGAGTCTCCTTGGTCTGGGCTCTGAAGGTCCTAGCTACGATCGATCCTTTAGAGACCCTTGTAAGAAAGAGGAACTAATTGTTTTGCAAGTGTTGTATGTCCAAGTGCTATGCTGGATATTGTGCGTATTTTTTAATTTGATGTAATGTAACTCTTATAATTGGGGAAAATGAGGCACAGAGAAAGTGAGTCTTTTACCCAACATCATATAATAGTGAGTGGCCTTTCTCTTTCTGATTCCAAAGCCCATGTTTTTCTTCTAGCATATCATGTAGCCTCCCTAAAACCAGCCCCAAAAACCACACTCGGGAGACTCCAAATAGTATGTGATAGATACTACTTATTTTTACCAGCAGACCCCCAATTTGGTTTGGGCAGAATGTACCCACCAACTGAACTACATATCCCAGATTCCTTGCAATTGGGTGCATGATTCATCCTAGCCAATGTGGTATAAATGGAATTGTTTAGGTAGAGCTTCTAGGAAAGTGCCTTAAGAAAATGGTAGTCACAGCTAGAATACACTTTTTTAAAAACTGTCATATACTTTTTATATTTTTCCCTTCTTTATTCCTCCTGCCTAGAACTCACATCCTCTAGGGTCGCTGGAAGGATGGTGACCATGGGGTATGCAGGCTGAGAGCCTACAACTGAACGGGAACCTGTGGTTTGCACCCCTCTATGGACCTCCCCCACCCTCCCTCTGCAACTGAATCCCACTACTTTATCCCCAGCATGCAGCCCACTATGTGTACAAAAAGACACAGAACAGCACTTACATACACATACCTAAGCCACCAAATCGTGGCACGTGTTATTCCTCTTTCAGGCAATCGTCTTTCAGCCTCTCTCCAGCTTATTCCAAATAACTAATAGAAATTCTCCAGCTACATATGAAGTTTCCCAAACATGCCTTGCCTGGTTCTAATCACATCAGTCACCTTGCAGAAGTGACGGCAGTGAGGCATTGCACCGTGCATGGCTTCTCGAGCAGTGATGACCACACAGGAAACAAAGCTGAACGGCACGAAGGGACCATTCATGAGACCCGTTTGTGACTCCCTCAGGGATTCCCAGAAATAACTGGGGAGAGAACTGGCTCTGATTACTGCAATTGTATAGTAAGTCACCCGAAACTTACAGGCATAAAATGACAATAATCATTTATTATCTCCCACGGTTCCTGCAGGTCAGGGATTCAAATGGGGCCCAGCAAGGCTGAATTGGCTCTGCTCAGGGTCCGGCGCCGGGGCTGGAAGACTCAAAGGCAGGGAGCAGGAACCCTCTGAAGGCTCATTCAACCTGGTGGTGGGTGCTGGCTACTGGCTGGGGGCTGAGCTGGGGCTGTCAGCTGGAATAGCCACGTGAGGCCTCCCCATGTGGCTTGAACTTCTTCACGACATGGTTCCAAGGGCACATGTCCTGAGAGAGAGCCAGGTGGAAGCGATATTGCCTGTTATGACCCAGCCGTGGAGGTCACCCTGAGTCACTTCTGTTGTGTCCTTCAGGTTCAAGGGGAGGAACCACAAACCCTAGCTCTTGAGGCATGTTAATGTTAAATTGGAAGAGCAGGTGAGGTGGGATATGTAAGAGATGGTCCTGCTTTATACCAGGCAGGGCGGGGAAGCAAGCAGCAGGGAATTATGGTTTTTGCTATAGACCTGGGGAAATTGAATGACCTACTCCAGTTTATGTTTACATGTATTCGCAGACCCCTGCACCTATTCTATTCTTTAGCCCACAGGGTCTGTCGTACACACTTTACGATACAATGACCCACAATTCTCAGTGTCTTTTCCTGTCCCAACTCCTCCCTCGAGCTTCGGCTCACATTCCCCCCTCCCTGGCAGAGCCACCCCCTCCTCCCAAGGCTGCTGCCTGCTCTGCTGCTCACCCTCAGTGCTCCCCAGGCTCTCAGAATTCAAGGTATCATTTTTGCAGCACTTAAATGCTTATATTGCTCCCAATCAATGGTAGTTAATATCAAGTGTCGGTGGGGCATTATTTGAATATTCTATTCTCTGATGTTCTTTTATGCATCTAAGATTTAAGTGTAAACTTCAAATTATATCTAAAAGTGCATATTGACTTACTGTAACTACAAGCCCAAGATGCAGTAAACATGCTCAGAAGAGCTTGCCAAAATGCTGCTTCTAAGAGCCTATTAAGGAGCTTAAATATTTTATTTTGGATTATGCAGATAAAGTTTATAAACAAGGTTGTTAAAAAATAATGGGGATGAAAAAGCCTTTCTATTTCCTTCTTTATATCTGGGTAGAGGGAATAAAATGCAATGAGTCTAATCGTCCACCCTGTTGGGTGAGGACTGGGGCCATTCCAAACCTTTGTTTTCTCCAGACTGAGACAGAGGAAATGCCTTCTGTCCCACGTGGCTTCTCAACAGTAACCAACATCTACCTGGTCACTACACAAACATCGTCTCATTGAATTTCACAGTGATGCTGAATCATTATCCCAGTCTCGAAGAGCTAGCTGAAAAGTGACACCATTTGGATTTGAAGTCACATCTGCTTCATTCTAAAACTCCTGCACTTAGGACCACCCCACACACCCTCTCTCCCGATGCTGGTGTAGGACTCGTGCAAGGACCTTGTCAGGCAGTGTCAGCAGCATGCTCACCAAGCAGACAGCCATCCCCCAGAATAGGACTCCTAGGATTTCCCTAGAAAGAATAAGAAGATCAGAGTTCAAATCCCAGCTCTTCCTGTTTCTGCAACCATGAACAATTCACTCTTCTCGAATCTCATTTTCTTCTAAATACTCTAAAATAATGTAGTTACTGAGCATTTACTATGTACCAAGCACTTTGGATTATCTCGTTTAATCCTACAAAAATCTTATAAGTTAGATTCTAGTATTACTCCCATTTTATAGAGGAGGAAACTGAGGCTTGGAGCGATTAGGGTGCCTGCCCAAGGTTACAGAACAACTGGTAGAACAGGATTTAAACACATGTCTGACTCCGTGGCTTGAACTCCTAATCACTGAGCATAATTGTCATTACTAATACTTTCCTGATTCATTTTGTTGTTAAAACAAACTAGATGATACATACGCAAACACTTTGTAAATGTTAAGAGTGAAACAAATGTTAGCTAGTATCATTCTGATTATGATAGGAAAACTGTGCTAGAAGAAGGTGTCCACTGTCTGGGAATAAATGTCTACATAAATAGAGGAATCCAGAATTCCGGAGTCAGCACCCAGTGCTCTCTGGAACCGAAGGCAGCCAGAAGGCTTTGTTATTAGGTGATTCCATTTAGCAGTATCCATTCTGTTCCCCTTCAAGAAAAAGTAAATCATTGTTAAAATGTCTTTCTGAGCTGCTTTAATTATAGATTAGCCTTGTTGATCTTAATAAAATTATGCCTTGTGTTTGAGGTTTATATATACGGAAAAGTGCTCAAAAGTAATTACTTTTATTTCCCAAGCAGGTCATTTAAAAAATTCTTCTATTCACAGCTTGATCTATTCTTAAACTCATTTCTAATCTGACTCTGTCTAAAGCTAAATCGTGGCTCCGTGATATTGACAGCTTAAATGTCACATTAGTGACATGGTCATTGATTTTATATTTCTAGTAGATTTTAGCAAAAACAGTGAAGGTCCAGGACTAAAAATGTATGTTTACTTCCAAATAATCTGCTTTTTTATTACAATAAGATAATTCTTAAAAATTAAGGCATCTTCAAGATTCCTAATGCTAAGAAATGCTCTTAACTGGTAGTAAACAACACTTTCAGATTTTTTTGTGGACTTACTAAAAAAGTGGCACTTACTTACGTAGGCAAAACCTAGTCTATAGAAAATTAGCCTATACTAGAGGGGTTTTTTCCCTGAATATTTTCAATCTGAGTTTAGTTGAAGCAGCAGATGCAGGACCCAAGGATATAGAGGGCCAACTATATACCTTAATAAATTAGAGGCTCTGAGAAATCATGAAGCTCACTTGGCATTTCCCAAACCTCTTTGACCAAAAAACTATTTTTCTAAATAACAATAACATCCCACAGAATTCATTCTCTGTGAGAATTTGATAAAGGCTATTATAATTGATTCTGAAATAAAAATGATTGAGGCATGTGACCAAACCACTTGGACTTCCCAGGACATGCCATGCTGAGAAAATACAGCTGTCTAAAAATGTTGTTTTTCACATTGAGATTGCAGCCATGCATCACTTAACGACAGGGATACATTCTGAGAAATGTGTTGTTAAGTGATGTTGTCATTGTGCAAACACCTAGATAGTCTAGCTATTGCTCCTAGGCTACAAACCTGTACAGCAATAATAACTGTATGAATACTGTAGGCAATACACAATGGTAAGTATTTGTGTATCTAAACATAGCTAAACATAGAAAAGATATGGTAAAAACACGGTATCGTAATCATACAGGACCACCATCATATACGCAGTCCCTCATTGATGGAAACATCGTTATACAGTGCATGATTATACAAAATACTAAAAGGTATCTGGTGACACAGAATAACATATTCAGTTAGGAAATAAGAAAAGTCACAAAACACTCTAAAAACTCTACAAATTTAGTGTTGTTTATTTATATCACATCCAATTCCACAAAGATTTATGCCATAACTTATAGCATAAACATAAACGGCAAAACAGGAATAGGGAATCAAACAGCAAATACATTAAATTAGAGCACCAAGGCCATATTAAAGTAGAAACTTAAATGTGAAAAAAAGGAGGGGCCAACATAGATGTTATAACTATATATTTTTTTTTTTACTCTTTTTTTCTCCCCTCCCACCCCTACTATACTTACTATACTTTAAATTTAGTTCTGAGCTCCCTGGCAATCAAAGCAAAAAGGGAGCCATGATTATTTACAAAATTAGCATGATGAAAAAGAAGGAAACTTTAACAGGTCTGTAAGGAAAACATGGCTTTTTGGGATTGAATTCTAAAAGAAATCATTCAAAAGGGAGAATTTCATGGGAGGCATAATGCCTTTAACCATTTTGCAAATGCTGTAACAATTTCATGTGGTTAATTCTTATAGTATTGCCAATGATAAAGTTGAGAGCCAAATATTAAATTTTACAAAGTTAATGGATTCCATTTGTCTTTGGCTGATTCAGGAAGACAAGTTACAAATCTAATTAAGTCATGATAACCCTAAGAAAGATTAGCTTTGTACTTCACCATTTTTTGGAATCAAACTAACAGGCAAGAAAAGATAATGTACTCTTTGTGGTTAAAGAATAATTATACTAACATTTACGTAGAGCTCACTATGTGCCGGGCAATGTTCTAAGCACTCTATATGTATTCATTTATTTAATCCTCACCACAACTCTGTAAGGTAGGTATTATTATACCCTTTATTTTATAGATGAGAAAATGCAGACCCAGGGATTAAGTGCCCAAGGTCACATAGCAAGCACTAACACTGTTTACTGTCACTGGCAGTTAAGGTCAATTTTTCATGTCAATGGGTGGGAGAAATGGGACTAGTATTCAGCCACAAAGGGGGTAAACACTACTCTGTTCAATTTATATGATCAGCAGGACCAGTAATTTGTTATTTTTGCATCCTAGAGCTGGAGAAGGTGGTTCAGAGGCATTGTGTCAGTCAGGATCCAACCAGGAAAACAAACAATTCTGAGTTCTTGAAACAGAGAGAAATTTAATATAAGAAACTGGTTACATGATAAGAGGTAAGAATCCCCCAAGAAATGGTGAGGCAGCCTGGAGATTGGTAACAGTAGGAAGGAGGAGATGGTCTTATAGAAGCCTGGAGTGGGTTCACCTGCAGAAGCCGGATCCACAGCAGGCCTCAAGGGGACCCGTGGAGGAGCTGCCAGAGCCATGGCCTGGCTTCTCCCTTTATCCCCCTTCCAATCTCCCACTGACTAAACTCCGCCAGAACTCCACAAACAGGGAATGCACCCTGCAGGTAGCAGCCCTCCTGTGACACAGAGCAGAACTGTACAAAGTTGAAGAAGAGGTCTGAAAGCAAAAACACTCAAGAGCAGCTCAGGTACTGAGAGCATAAAAGTGAAAATTCTGTCTTCAAGTAGCTGGAGTATGTGGGCCTCAGGAGGAACATCACAGCGTAAATAAAGGCTCATTCTCTAAATCGCAGGTCATTCATTTTGTACCAGCTGAGTCCCGTAAATGTAAGTGGAGTCCATCAGATGGAATGATGAATATTGTGGGTCTTGTGACTTGTGTTCGGCAGGATAAAACTTGCTGCAGGAGTTATGGAGAGTGTTCTAACGGTAGGTGGGGGTTAAAGAAGGATAGCATGCTCACAGGAACATTTGAGAGCTTTGCCTCATCAACTTCTAATAGGACTCAGCCAGGCAGTGAGGAGTTGTATTCAAACAACAACATAGCAATGGATGAGTCCAGGTGAATTCTCTTTTTTTTTTTTTTTGAGACAGGGTCTCACTCTATTGCCAGGGCAAGAGTACTGTGGCATCATCATAGCTCACTGCAACCTCAAACTCCTGGGCTCAAGCAATCCTTCTGCCTCAGCCTCCTGAGTAGCTGGGACTACAAGCACATGCCACTGTAGCTGGCTGATTTATGTATTTTTTTGTAGAGACGGGGCCTTACTATGTTGCCCAGGATGGTCTTAAACTCCTGGGCTCAAGTGATCCTCCTGCCTTGGCCTAACAAAGTGCTAGGATTACAGGCGTGAGCTGCCACACCTGGCCGAGGTGAATTCTTCAAGGAGCCTCCCAAAGTCTAGTATTCAGAAGGATGCCTGTACACAGAAAAATGGAAAACCACTGTGCTACAGAAGTACATGCACTGAGCCTACAGCCATAAGCTTGTTTCTAAAAATCCTAAGGCTAAGATGTGTACATGACCACCTGAAACATGAGGTAAAAAATGAGAATTGCCACAAACAGGAGATGGTGTCAAGGAGATTCTGAGAAGAAAGAAATATGACTTCTTTTTGGGAAAGGTGGATTTGGGGATGGATAAGTACATAAAATTTTGGAGAGGAAGTGTCATTGGATCTTCATCTAAAGATGTGAAAAGATAATTTCTGGCAGAGGGCACAGCAAAAGGGAAGGGACAACATCGTTAAAGCAGGGGACTTAAACAGCTGCATCAAGTATGGCACCCTTTCAAAGCAAAGGATGTAGGAAGGAAAGGTTAGGAAAGAACAGTGAAAACAAAGATTAATACTATATCCGAAAGGGCATTTTAAAATTCATGGATGGATAAATCTACAAAGAAAATTGTTGAGAGAAATTTGGATATTGTGGTATATTCAAAATCTTTTAAGGCATATATCTTGGAAGACAGTTATTTCATCCCATTTAACATTAGAAGCAGGACGCTGGGTAGATGGACCACAGCCCTGCTGCCCAGCGACTAATGGCAAGCTCAGAGTCAATGCCACTAGTCCTGTTACCCTGCAACTGTAAAGTCTGGGCAGGGTGCTAAGCATGAACAGTCACCTCACACTCCATCCGGGTTTACAGAGAATATTCAGAAGGAGGTATTGACAAGCAATTCTTCATTGTAATAAAAGGGAGGCAAAGAGTACATTACTAGTTTCAAGTTAAAATAATGGAGCATAAAAATGTTTCACCTTATGAAATAATTTCATCTTATGAAATAATTTCATGCTATATGATTTTTCTGCCAATGTGAGCATTTGGCTGATACATCAGCCTACTGACAAATATATTCTAACTTTGACAATCTGACCATTTTTTAAAAAGCGTGAGTGAGAAAGAAATTCATTCAGCTGACATAACTGGAATTCTAATTTCAGATCTTCATGGCCTCACTAAATATTTCTCAGAATATTTATGGTTTAGTTTTCATATCATCAGCAATAAAGTGAAAGTTATCAATCTCTTCTACAAGGTCGCCACAAGAAATTAACTGATAAATTGTTACAAATCAAAAATTTAAATATGGAAATTTAAGTCACTGATACATAATATTGTATATTCATTTGTGTTTCAGAACCCAATAGATCCTTATTTTCCCAAGCATATACCATTTTATATCGATGAGCATTAGATGACTTAACTCATGGGTAAAGATCAAATGTAATGGAAGAGGGGAATTTATTTTTTGTTTGCAGAAATGCATACAAAAATAGCTGGCCTGTCACGTTATTACCTAAACCATTATTAATAGGTTACCAAAAGTGGCCACAAAATGACAGAAATAAAAGTTTTATTTCCTCAGAAGAATCTCATATTCATATTCTAGATCATATTCATGGTCTTGATTCTCACTTTCCAGAATTGGCCTCTTAATGCATCAGGATTTATCAAAGAGAAGACAAGTGCCTCCTGCCACAGTGGTCCCATTGGCCTGGCCCAAGTCCTTGAGGAAGCGAGATGCCTGCCCACCCTTCTTAACGAGATTTAGATTCACAAGCCTTGGATTCCAGGTTTAGTACTCTCGCTCATTGGCTCTGTGATTCAGGTGTCTTAACCTAGCTTCATCTGTGGAAAGGGATAATAACTTCAACCCATCTCACAGAAATATAGTAAGGAGAAAAAAAATGTATGTGGAAGTTCTTTGAAAAGCTGAAAGGCCAAGTATAAATGTAGATATTAATCTTTTCATAAGGGTCTGAAATTACTCAACCTTTTGTTTCTAACTTCAAGCTTGGAAGAAAGTTTTCTATTTCCTTTTGCTCCTAATTTAAACAAAAAATACAAAGCATTTCACTTAGACTTTGCTCCTACTTGAAGCATTTGGCTTGCAGAAGCCTTATGTCGGCCAGCATCCAACTCATGAAGTTGATAGAGAGAATCCAAACTCCACTAGAAGTCAGGGGTGCGGAGGTGGAAAGAACAGGCAATGTCGCTGGAACTTTCGTGGTCTCCAAGGGGAAACCAAGCAGGACCAAATACAAAGATAACTACCATCGCACAACCTGTTAGACTCCTGAAGAGAACCAGCTTTGGTTTAAAATTGGATGGCAGCAGGGGTGGCCTGACTTTACATAAAGCTAATTTCATAGCAGAGTTGAAAATATTGAGGTAGAAATTACACAAGTTTTTCCCCAATCGTAAGAGATAACATGCAATAGCTGACATGGTGGCTCATGCCTATAATCCTAGCACTGTAGGAGTCCAAGGTGGGAGGATCGCTTGAGGCCAGGAGTTTGAGGTTGCAGTGAGCTATGATGACACCACTGCACTCTAGCCCAGGCAACAGAGTGAGACCCTGTCTCAAAAAAAAAAAAAAAAAAAAAGAGAGAAAGAGATCATGTAAAGGGTGTTTCCACCTTGGAGACTTGTCCCCATGAAGTTTCCTCTGTGTGGAAGACTCCTTTCTGCTTCACCTTGTTGTTCTTTTTTAAGGAGGTCTTTCTTAGGGGGGTCTTCCCAGCCAACACTACCCCTTATCCAATCCAGATCATGTCCAGTGTAAAAATGCAGAGCATACTGCACTTCTCCATCCTAAGCATTTATCATTAGAATTATCAATTCATTAATTTGACTGTTCAAATGTTGTTCTTTCCCTGATCCTCCAGTAAGCTCTCTGAGGACAGGGAACAGTTTGATTTCATAGTATCCCCAGAGTGGAGCGGTGGACCTTCATTAAATATTTATTCAATGAGTGATGAAAGAAATATATGAAAAGAACTCGAAAGCAGATTATCTCAGCTCAAAAATCATTTCTAGGTAGGTATATTTATGCAAATGTTATTTACAATAAAACCCTTAATTTACTGTTGCTCAGGGAGGACATATTGCAAATGGAGGGAAATCTTTAAATGAGGGAGGTATATAAATCAATTATAATAATAATTTAGGAGTAAGAAAATATGCTGCACTTCTTGAATAAGGAGTCTTTATGGACTGGATAGTCCCAACTGCCCATGTCTAGATGTTTTGAAGAAGGCAGAGCTATCACTTCTCAGGCTTGAAAGCACCAACCACAGTCAGCAGACAACAGAGCGAAATTTCCTTCTGGACTGGTGTCTTGTGCTAGCACAGAAGGTTGCATGATGGAACCACTCAGTCTTTCTCAAAGCATTAGGACAGCTCTCATGGACACAGGTAAAACAGCAGCCAGTTTTGTTATGTTCTATTTACTTCTGTTCTGGAAAGTTGAAAAGTATGGCTAATTTGGCATTCATTCATGTGAGTGTAAATAAATCAGGAAGAGAAAATTTTCAAAAAATAACATTCAAGCACTACAGCAAGATAAAGCAGTTAAAGTTCTTAATCTCTATCAAGCTATACTCAGAGACTATGATTTTGGATAAAGGTTAATCCCCTCCCACCATATGGTTTTTTTTTTCTCTTACATTCACTTAACACAGTTTGATGCAATTTTTAACTAAATGAGGTTTCATTTTAATTTTTACACAGTGATCATTCTATGGAGCATATAATTAAATCTCATCTTCCTCACTAAGTGGCTTGACTTTCTGACTTTCTGGGAGCTAAATCTACCCCATTTATTTGTGTGTTAAAACTAAAGAAAAGAATAAGGATGCTGAGTAATGAAGATCATGTCTTCTCTGGGGCTTTAAAGCTAGAAGGTTTCTTTTCTCTCCTTCGAAAGGTTGTACACACTAAATTACATTGCAAATAAAAATGAATTAAATGAAACTGAGAGATCGGAGAAGAAATAAAGAGGCACCAGTGTCTGTAGAGGGTCTTTAACAGACAATGCCTTGGGACTATCAATTTGGAAAAGAAAAAAAAATCAAATAAAAATCCATTTCATACTCATTTTGCAGACTTCATTCTCTTGTTTTCATATAAGTAACTCTGTTCAGTGTTTTGTTTTATATAAGATCCATGCTGTTCTTCTACTCTGTCCTAATATTCTGCAAACAAATTCTAACTACTTAGCAGACAGAAACAAAACAATTTAAATGCTGCACATTTAGTAATTTCAAAATAACAAGCAGGGCACTTTCTCTTGTGGATCATCAGCCAAACAACTCCCTTTCACTTTTACCATTGCTCGTATTATATTCCTGGCAGACATCCTAAAAAATCAGGTAATATAAACCCAAAGAGGTCTTTCTATTTTTTCAGTTTCAAGCTATCTTAAGCTATGAACTGCCTTCATCCCTGAGAAATTGTTTGAAATTCAGTAATATTTTTCCTTCGGGGAAAGTAAGAACAAGTCATGATCAAAGAGGAAAATGCCATTTGCTTCTCTCTGTGGACTCTTCCCGTTACTCCATTTAGTTGAAGGTGAGAGCGCAGACCTGGGTGTACTCCCTGCGGGGCAGGAGTCAGGTTTTTTTCTCTGTTACGGTGAGCATCTAGCAGAGTTCCTTGAACATAGAAAATGTTCAATGTAAATTTAGCAAAAGAATAGGTGAATGGAAAAAATCATACAATTTTCACTGTATTAAAATGAATCGTTTTCATAACATTGTCAGGCCCATTGTCAATCAGGCTTTGTAAAATAGATTTAAGGCCTCCCAACAGAGAAACAGATCACCGAACAGAGAATGTGGCTTTAAAAAAGCTTAGGAAAAAAAGGACCTGTGCTCAAGTAAGCTTCACATAAAATATCTTGTCTGAGTAACACTTAGAAGCTTCTCCATGAGTAGAAAGGATTATTTTGGAGAGAGAGGCAAAGTAAGGCGTTCACAGCAACAGACACATTAAAAATGTTTTCATTTAGGCTGGGCAATGACCTGTCCCAATCAAACCACCAACCCCAACCTTCTTGGTCCTTTACTGTGTTAAGGAGATACAGGGTGGCTTACTCCGGAAGAAATCTTTGCTTTTTTCTGACTCACAGTTAAATCTTGTCTGTTTCTATATTTTTCCTCTGCTTTTACTTTTTTTCCCCCTCAATGACTATGGAATTTTCCCTTTGGTTTCTCTTCAAGAGCTCCTAGTATTTAAGAGGTGAGGGAATGATTGTCTCTTTCGCTCTGCCTTAGTAAACGCGGCAAGCTCCTTGGCTTCTCCATGGTGTGGCTCGGAAGGGGCGCTTAATTCCACTGCCAAGCAGATGCGCCTGCTGGTCAGGGACCATGATAACCGATAACCGCAATCCCTCTGGTGTGCGGTGTGCCGCTAAGTTGCTTCCCCAAGGGGTGGTGACATCAAGGCAAGGTAAACTCTGTCACATGTGCCAAGTAGGAGCGCAGACTTTCTTTAAAGTCAAACTTTGCAAACAAGAATAACCTTGAAAAGGACCCTTTAGACATAGATCGATGCTCAGGAACGTTGCCAACCACTTACAACTCCCCTTTGACATTTCACAGACATGTTATTTATGCTCCAGGAGGGGCCTCCTTTCACCCTCGTCACCCAAATCCCTGCTCTGCGCTACTGATGGAGTGGGGGCTTGTCGAATGAGCCGTTGGGGAAATATGTGCTCCCTCTTCTTTCCTTGGCCAAGTCGGGTCCTCTTGACAGAGCGCCTACCTGTCCCTCTGGGGCTACTTCTTCTGTGGTGTCCCGATCAGAGCTTCTCCGAAAAATTCTCTACCTGTTCTGGAGGTTTCCTGGGAATCCCGGCTTCCCAACCCCCTGGACCTGCCCGAACGCAGAACCATGCGCCGGCCCCCACCTCCTAAACTTTAGGACGTCAGTGGGGCTGCACTAGTCATCAATGGCCATCATCTATTTTTAAATAGAAAGATCACAAGAGAGACGGTAAGCGAATCGCAGTCGCAAGTCAATTTAAAGAACATTCCTGGGGAAATCCAATCACTTAAGACTGAGACACCTACACGAGTGAGAGCTCCCGCCCGTCTGGCGGGGCAGAGCGCGAAGGCTGAATTAATCAAGATCAAGGGGCTCCCCGGCTGAGAGCGGAGCATTAACCCTTGCAGTCCCGGAGAGCGACACGGCGGGGGAGGAAAAGCGCGGCGGGCCGGGGCCAAGATGCCCACGGCAGCCCCGCGCAGGCCGCCTCTGCCACTTGGGGCGGTTCCGGACGCCTCGAGCCCGGCCCGGGCGACTGTGCGCGCGAGGTTAAGGTCAGAAGCTCCGGAGGCTGCTCGGGCTGCGAGAAGCAGCCGCCTCCCGCAGCCTCGGCGCGCCTCGGGCTCCTCCTCCCGCCCAAGCGTGGCCAAGTGAGGACTGCTCCGGCCTCAGGTAGCGGAGGCGCGGGAGGCGGCGCGCGCGAGTCCGGAGCGGAGCGCCGGGGAGGGGCCGACCGACACGCAGACAGACGGACTCCCTAGCCTCACATCCCGGACGTTAGCAGAGGTCTGCGCGGGCCATGTGGGGACCAGGGGTCACGGCCGAGGGCCTGTCGGTGGCGCCGGCGCCGCCGCCTCTGCTGCCGTTGCTGCTGCTGCTGGCGCTGGCGCTGGTGGCGCCCTCGCGGGGCGGCGGGGGCTGCGCGGAGCTGGCGTGTGGCGAGCGGGAGCGCTGCTGCGACGCGACCAACGCCACGGCGGTGCGCTGCTGCAAGCTGCCGCTGCACGCCTTCCTGGACAACGTGGGCTGGTTCGTCCGCAAGCTCTCGGGGCTTCTCATCCTGCTTGTGCTCTTCGCCATCGGCTACTTCCTGCAGCGCATTATCTGCCCCAGCCCACGCAGGTACCCGCGCGGCCAGGCGCGACCCGGGCAGGCGCGGCCGGGGGCTCCGGGGGGCGCCGGGCAGCTGGGGGGCGCGGGCCCGCCCGACGACGACGACGACGACTCGCCAGCCCTGCTGCGGGACGAGGCAGCAGCCGGTTCGCAGGACTCACTGTTGGACAGTGCTGGTAGTGGCAGGGGCCGGGGAGGCGGCGCACGCTCGGCCCCATCCTGCGCCTCGGAGCACGAGCTGCGCGTAGTCTCGCCGGTCTTCCTGCAGCTGCCCAGCTACGAAGAGGTGAAGTACCTGCCCACCTACGAGGAGTCCATGCGACTGCAGCAACTCAGCCCCGGGGAGGTCGTGCTGCCCGTGTCGGTGCTCGGCCGCCCGCGAGGTGGCAGCGCCGGGGAGCCCGACGGCGGCGAGGGCCGCTTCCCGCTCATCTGAGCGCCCTGGGCCGCTCGGGTACCACGCGGACAGTGCAGAGCTGGGGGCTGCGGGTGGCACTGAAGGCGAAGGTGCCCTCAGCCGCCACCGACTGCCTCAGACCCATCTGGCATCCCGGCCTCACCGCCCGTCACCCTTCGAGTGGGTTGGGGTCACCCTTCTCCCTCGCGCTCCCCCGGGACCCTATGTTTCCCTACGTTTCATTTGGTTCAAAGAAACGTTGGGCAAGCGCGGCGGAGGCCGCTGCAGCACACGAGCCCCGAGCGCAACTTCGAAGGACGTCCCCGCCCTCTGCCTTGCCTTGTATTGTGTTCACTCGTAAGTGCCTGCTTCCCGATTCAAAGAGAACACGTGAGCCCGCTGGCGCGCTGGGAGAAGGGCAGTTTTCTTTAGGGCAGTTCCACTCCTTTGCTTCCCTCCCGGACGGGTCACGGCCGCCCAGGTTGGGAGGGGGGCGAGGAGCCCTTGGGGACTAGCCGCAACCGATCGCTGCTGTGCGTGGGTAGGATGGACTCCTTCCCTGGCGGTGGACCCAAAAAAACCCTTCGGTGTCTTCCTGGCCAAGCAAATAGTCACAGCTGATGGCTCACAATTAGGTGGGGGCACCCGTGGTAGACGGTTAGTTGTGCTGTACTTCAGGGTGCAGTGTCTGTATCCAAACCCGTCATTCCTAATACAGTACGGTTGGACCTTTGATTTTTCAGTAACTGAGAAGGTACTTATATTTATTTGTCTTTTATTTTTATATTTTTACCATGTATGGAATGCAACAGGAGGGCATTTCAGCGAATTAATGACAAGGTTATCGTCTTATCACTTTTTGTAGGCCATCACTGGTCAGAAAATTGCCCATATTCTGTCATCATTGTTTAATAGAATGTGGGACATTATTTAAAATGAAACAAGAGGCATGGTCAAAGGAGGAAACGTGACATAGAAAACATGAAGGATATCTTATTTTCACTATTTGAGAAAAATATATTTTATTTTTAGTACTGTGGCATAATATATAACTTTTATAACTGTATACATTATGTAGTCTAGGTCTTAATTGTATCATTCATCATATAGTCATATGTAAAACTAATTGATATATATATATATGCGCCATACCGTGAAGCATGATGTCATGCACTTTCTCCCCATTTTTCATTTGGAATATTTTACACAACATGATACAAACATAAGAACTTGTAACTTTTGTTCAAAGCTGTGATTGTGCAGTAATGTGGTACAGAAGGATTGAATCAACTTTTCTTTTTTAAAAAAAGTGTCATTGTATCAGTTCTACCATTCTTTGAAATGTTCTTTAAGCAAAAGGTAATATAACATTTTAATGCATTGTGTATAATGTACATATACATATTGTCTATGTACTGTATGCACATTATATACAATATAGTTATTACAGTTTGTGATTGTCATGAAAGGAAAAGAAGGAAAACATAACAAAAGGTTTCTCTGGGAAAAGGTGACTATTACATCAAGAAAGATTACACGCATAGATCTCATACATATATCTAGACCATTATTCTTACGATTGAAAAAGTCTGACAATCTTACGAAATCTTAAAATATCTGACTTGTATTAGAAGAAAATTATTTGATTACTTTAAACCTTTAAAGGCTGATTGAGAAAGCCTGACAGTTCTGAGAAATTTTTAAATGTCTGAATATATAATAAAAGAAAGTGGTTTACTTTAAACTTCTACAAGCGAATGACCCTGTCATTAAAGAAAAATCATAACTGTATTAAAACAGAAAAACATTAAGATCTTTGTGGAAATTTTGTCAGATGTGTGACTATATTGGTAATGTACTTGAATATTATAAATTTTTGTTACATGTGGCTATCAATACTACTCACCATTCAAACAAACTGGGAAGTTACCATTTTTAAAAATGATTTATTCTTTGAAGGCACACCGTTTTAGACATTTCTGAAAATTCATGTGCACCTGAAACATCGACCTAAATATCCAAGGACCTGTACCAGTATATGAAGCATACCCTATATGTTGTTTCTATAACATCTTAAAGAAATTTACAACAAAATTCTATTTTTAAAATATATACTATGGATCAAGTATCTTTATATTTTATCAACTATGTGACATTTTTCTCCCTACAATCTAGAATGCATAAAGTGGTAATTCCACTTGATACCAATCATGCAGTGAGGTCCTACTGAATTTTAAAATTTTAAGTTTTCACTTGTTTTTTTCCTTTTATTCACATCCCTCAGTTCAATAGAAATGAATTTGACTCTCCTGTGGTTTTTTTCTTTGCAGTTCATTGATTTACCAAGTATAATTTTGTTCAGGCATAATTTTGTGGAACAAAAATCTTTTAAAACTATTTTTATTAGTAATAAGTGAGCATGTTTCATGATAACACACACATATAACAGCCCATGTTAACAAACACAGAACTTGTGTGTTCATAATGATGGAATACCTGGATAGAAACATTTTTAAAGTACTAAAGGCAGTATCTGGTTGTTTAGTTTTACAGATTTCACCTGGAAATTATTTATTACACAGAACCTAAAATATATAATTGCAAGTGTTTATTAAAATGGAAACTAGTTATTATATCACCTGAAAAGAATTCATGATGAAATGCTGATTTTACCTATTTTTAGTAATCTTCTATATTAAAAGTGGAACACAGAACACTGTTTTTCAACTATATGTATTATGGCATGAAATATTAATGGATTAATATGGAACATTAACATTATAGCATATATATATATATATAAACCAAACACACCTGGGAGTGCAGTGTTCTCCAGTACCAACGGAGCCTTTGCTCCTGGTTTTCAGTTATCAAAGTAATTCAAATACTGAAACATTTCAAGTACATTTTATTTCCACTGACTTCTCATGAGTAGAGAAATAATGGGCTTGCATATGGTAATCCATCTGGAATGTGAGAAAACATGATTGATTTTCTAAATTTATGTACTAGATAGAGAAATATGTATAATATATATGCATATATGTATATACGTATATGTACACTCAGTCCTCTAGTATCTGCGAGTTCCGCATCTGCAGATTCAACCAACCACAGGTTGAAAATATTTTTTAAAAATAATAAAATATAATACAAATAAAAAATACAGTACAACAGCTATTTACATAGCATTCACATTGTATTAGCTATTATAAGTTATGTAGAAATGATTTAAAGTGTATGGGAGGATGTGCATAGGTTATATGCAAATACTATGCCATTTTATGTCAGGGACTTGAGCATCTGCAGATTTTGATATTCACAGAGAGTCCTGAAACCAATACCTAGAGATGACTGTGTGTGTGTGTGTGCGTGTATATTATATATACACACACACATATATGTAAAAATATATATATATACATACACGACACACATAGGAGTGTGTACGTTTGTATATTCACCAGTTGCTTAAAAGCAATTTGTTATGGGTGTTCAATATCTTAACCAAGGGAAAAATGCCTTCTTAAGATGGAATGATACTTTTAAGAGACCATTAATTGCTGCATTCTGCAAATGTGGGTGTGCTTCAACCATGGAAAATGGCACTGGCAATTATGCCAAAGGGCATAAGGGGTACTATATTAGGAAAACAAGATTCAATTGTAAAGGCCAAAGGGAATATTAAGGAAATGGGCTCACCTAACAGTTTAAAAGGCAATATGCTAAGTGCTTTAATGTTGTACTTTATGTATACAGTTTCTCTCAAGTGGAATTAATAAAGGAAACAATTCAAAGCTGAAACTGATGTTATAAACATGAATATCATGTTTAGATTTATGTAATGTTTTGCACTGACTTTTATAAAATGTCATGAATTATAATTAATTTGGATTCCAGGTTGAGAGAAATTATGATGTATGCTGAGTTTTATTTTGAACAACAAGCATTAGTCATCTCTCCAAAAGTGTTAGTTTCATAAACCAATCAATAACAGATTATTTGGCAAGTTTATGTCTAACCTTTTTAGTTTACAATTTACTTTTTCATTCTCCTTTCATCTATTGATGAAAAGCCTGTAATAACTGGTAGACTAAGGGAAGGTATTTTATCAACCAAAGTATGAATCATCAACCAGCTAATGGCAAAAAAATTAAGCCATCTTTTCTTCCATATGGTTCATACCAGAAAAGTTACAGTATTTCTTTTTTTATTTGGCCTATAAAAATAATCAAATATCAAGTAAAATCAATTCTTTGGTTATATTTAAATGCATGCAGAACCTAATTCGATTTGTTTTATTTATTTTTACTTACACTTTTAATTTTATGGCAAAAATTATACTTTGGGGATTACTTATGTTTGTCACCAAACTAAACAGTGTCACTTTGTTTCCCTCTTCAGCTTCTTAGCTAAATATCTTCATTGTCTTGATATCCAGCAGTTCTTATTTTCTTTGTCCGTTGTTCTTATCCTGCTTTGGATTTTCAGTAGATATTTCCTCAGAAACACATCTCTTAGATTTCCATATTACTCTTTGCTGTGATTTCATATCACTCTGGATATGGCTTCACCCTTTGCACAAAGTTTTTGCCTTTGGCGAAACGGTATTTTCCAAAGTGTTTCCTTTCTTTTATATTTGCATCTGACTTCTGCAGCTTTTCCATTTTGTGCCAGGTGGTTTCTCCTCTTTATCCATTAAAGGACCATTTTTCTATTTGTTCTTATCTCTGTCATGCTAGGCAGGCGATCAAATCTTTGTATATCTCCAGCAAGGATTTTAATTTTTCTAAATATCAAATGCACTAAATCCTGTTTTGCCACTACCTCTTTATCTTTCTGCTTCCTCTCCTGGATTTTCCTGGAGGGATTATCAAGCATTTTTCTCCCTATCTTTCCCCCAAAAAGCGTTCTCCTCTACATTAGGGCAAAGAATTAAACTCTTACATTTTAGTGGTGACGGGGACCTTATTTTGGCTTCCAAACCTCAAGCACATTGTTTCTCCATGGGCTGCTCTTTCCGCTGGATTTTTCTCACAGGCATCTTTGTGGTTTCCTCTGTCCACGTCATTTTCTTTGAGTAATGATCAACTGTTTTCTCCCCACCCTGGCTCGCAGACATTCTGTTTCTTGCACTAGATGACAGATTATATCTTCTACCTTTGTAGGAAAGACCTTATTTAATCCTCTAGACCTCAAAGGTAACTCGATTTGCGATTGATTGCTCTTTTACATTCTTAGGGATTTTCTGCACGGGCTCCTCTTCAACTTCCGCTGTATGTGGTATCTGTTTTACTGGGTAGATTAGAAGGAACCTCTAACTCTACATTTCTTTCAGTCTTGCTTCCAGATGTTCTTAAAGTTATAATGCCTTGAATCCCCGCTGTATTAAGATTTTATCTGAGGAACTATCAATAGTTTTATCATCTGCCTCTTTGTTGGCTACATTTGTTTCATCAAAGTATTAGAACCTTCCAGATTTACTCCTGTTTTATTTTGGTTTGTATGAATTTTCTCTTCTGTATTGACCAAAGATGTAACCAGATAAAAATTAATTTTGATTATTTTTCTAGTTGGTAAAAGTATCTTCTCTTCACTTGTTGGTTTAAGTTTTTGTTGCAAATTCTTTGTTGGTTTGCCACCTTCCCCACGGGCATAGTCCCTGTGGAACTAGCGAAGCTATCAGATTCTTGCAGATTTATACCAGTTCTACCTCTCCCTACCCCATGCTGTACTCACTGTCTTTTATTTCATAGCTCCATCTTCCAAGTTTTTCTCTTGGAAGCTCTTCACAGTATTCTTTTAATCTTTATTTGAATCTTTTCTGTTGATGAAAGCACCTGAGACTCTTGCAGTTTTTATCAGCTCTGTATTTGTGTCTGGGACGTAGGGATATTTCCTGATTCGACTTTTTTGGAAAATTGAGCTCATATTTCTTTACATTCATTTTTGTTTCCACATTATCTGTTTGACCAGGCAAAGGTTTAGATTCTTGAAAATCTTTTTTTTTTTTTTTTTTTTTTTTTTTT